>LUCH01003740.1:34309-44556 GCA_013368495.1 Paragonimus heterotremus | reverse complement strand
CCCATTATCTTGATAACCACGTTACACATATCTGACGGGATTACAGTGTTTAACATGTGGTTCATCAACAGACAACGGATTTTACATTTTAGAACTAGTCTGTACGTTGTAATGTTATATGGGAATGAGGCGTACAGTCATGGATAATTCTACCGTCTTCCTTTATTCAAACTCAAACTGGCAAATCACATCTGGTTTTGCTTTAAATCTGGTCTCTTACGGGCAGTCACTCCACTTAATTTCGAAGTGTCATGTGGTAATCATGAGGGACGTCTGACATACGAAGTTGTTTCGACATGAATTCCTGTATGTCCATATTAAAACATAAATTCACTAACGGGCACACTCAATTACATGACTGACGTGTATTCGCAAACACTGAGCAGCATTACATTGTCGTTCATCCTGGTGCCATGCACACTAATGCATGCACACTAATGCGTACACACTACTCCAATAGTCAGTTGTGGTCTGTCGTCTTACTGGCGTTGGTGCTTGCCCTTTAAGTCCCGAATACGCTCACTGTACTACTCACAAACGAACCTGCATCTTATACAATAAAACTATATGTATATGCTACGCCAAGGTACGTAGCATATGTTTAATGGTCAAAATTTGTCGGAAACAAATGACTGGTTTCGTGGTTGTTTCCACTCATCATCTTTGCGAACCAGGTGAACTCTTAACAGCCCCACTGATATAGGAACTCCAATGAGTTTGAGACGAACAGCAAAACAAACTCAAAGGCGGGTTAGAAATTACAACCCGCTTGTCATGTTTCTGTAGGCACTTTCAACATAAAACCACATTGTGATCGGGTTCATCCATGCTTGGAATTTACGTTCTCCAATTTTCCTTGAAACCAGATGTAGTAAGACTTGACTGGTGTTGCAATCACTTCATAGGAAACATCTGTGATCAACTCAGACGCATTCAAAACTGCGATTAAGATGGAAGCTAATCAATGTCAGCCAGTTAGAAGAGCGTTCTGCTGCACTGTCGAGTTTGTTTGAAAGAGTCACGCTATTCGAATGTTTGTTAGAACGTGTACCGGTCAATAACACCCGAGTTGATTTGGACAATACGGTAGAAAACCTTTGCGGACTGGCTGATCAGCATTTAACAAATGTTCCGTAATTGCAATTTGTTTTGCTATTTCTATAGTAAGATAATATTTTCCATATGACTTTGAACTGTCTTGCAATCCTCAGATCTTCATTGTTCTTAACTTGCAACACCGACTGTTCGTGGGTAGTAAATATTATCGTGTACTATGCATGTCTTTCCATCGTATATAATGAAGATGTGTGCGAGCAATTTATCTGTATATGTTTCGTTCGTAAACACGGGCTAATGCAAAATCAACTCACGTTTCACTACTAGACGACCACATTTGTGAGAGAGTACACTGTTGACTAGTAGTGACGCTTCCAGACGTCTGGCAGTGAATATTGTAGTTATGTTGTGAATACTCTAGGCACCAGTGCGTTATATGTTTCTGTGAAGGCCTTCAGTCAATGCAGCTGAGGCAAAACATTTCGTACCTTGATGGTTATACTTGAAAAATATGGCATTCTATCTGGTAGGTATTGTCGCTGTCCCGATCTGAACCATGTCTGGCCAGATTTTCATGAAGAGCAATTTAATCAGGACGTTTGTAAAGAATTACAGTTACAAAACATAACTCATTCGAAGTGTGTAAGTTGTGTGTGTTCAGCGTTAAATCAAGCCTGACCAAGAGCATGTACATCTGTCATTGGAAATTGCTCTGGTGTATTAGTGAACAAGATTAGTTCCACTGATTAACTTTAGTGTTGATCAGATGAAACATTACTACATCTAATTGATATCCGAGTGGAAGGTATTTTAATAATTTGTTAAGCTTGAAATTTGCCAACCATAAAATACCAACGCAATAATGCAGTAATGTTTACCGTATAGGTTGTACCTAGCTTCCTATTCACCGCTAATTCCGAACGAATTTGGAACGGACAACATTCTAGTCCAGGTGGTTATCGATTTGGTGGCATTTTTTTGCATCTCTTTTGAAGCGGATTTTCTTTATGGATAAGTATCAAATATTCGTCTGTTTTCTACAACTGCATAATCACTGTGGTCTACTGAACACAACTTGGATTGCGTAATGGTGTTCTAAAATTGATCACGTCTCTTCTGTCCGTATGCCGAGCACGGAGTTAAGTTTGATAGGTTTACAAATGTCAAATGTCTGTTCTCTCAGCTGCACATTTTATAGACCGGGTGTTTCCAAATTGAACAATTTTACTCCCAAACTCACCCGACTACTCACGTAACACACCTACCGAAATATGTGAAGAGCGTTTATTTTTACCTTTGTGCTAGCTAAATAATTCAGTCGTAAGCGCCAATGCTAAACGCGGAAGTATTACAAAAGTGCAAACTAAGAACACTCTCGTTTTCTATGCTGTCAGATCCAGTGTACTGAATGACGATTTTGAAAAATTTGGTACCTGGCGAAATCTATGCCAGACAAACACAAAATAGACAAGTTAGCTGATTATAGTCAGTCATATCACTTTGATAATTGTGTTTGAACAAATCAAAGTTATCCCAACGCTGTGTAGTGGATATATTTGATAGTAATTTTGATATTGAATAATTAGCTGTGTCATGTCAGGAATTCATGAGACGATGTGAATTCTTGCTGTACCGATCTGAACCAAACGATTATCTATATGTAACAGGATTATAGGTTAAAACCATTCAAGTCAAGGTAGTTCACGGTATGTCATATGTTGACGAGAATTAGTTCAACTGCTAATTTTCAAAGATGCTGTGCTTCACTCCTTTCCTCTGAACTTGTTTCTTTCCAGTCGCTTTGTGGATCACCAATGTAATACCATCTGTTATTTCTAATGACTCTTCTTATGACCATTCCGGTGATTTACGTTCTCTTGTGATAGAACTACACACCCAAATATGTGTGTGTGTGGACACACTGCGTCTATATCTGTTATTATATAGAACCTGCTATGGAGCCCTCAGCACATCCCTAGTACTTCGGATTATAAGATGGAAGTTTCTCGTCCTCAGAAGAGGCAAAATTCAAAGAATGGATGGTGCAGACAATGCATAACTCGAAAACCAATTTTATTAATGTGATCATCAGTATGGAAATATTTCTGTTTAACAAATCATCTTGGCATCCCATTACTGTTGGTTGTCGAAGGCTGTACTACTTGCATATAGCGGAAGAAAAGTGGTGAAATAATACAACATTACTTGCAGCGACTATGCCACAACCACCCTTAGTATTTTTGTTAGTGGTGTCTGTGTAAAATGACACAACTATTTGATCTACTGTGGCATCGAAATGTCTAATGTTACGTCCATGTGTCGTTAACAACTAGACTACTGAAAGAGCCCTAAAAGAAAGAACTCTAAAACAGTCGTTTGGGAAGTTTCAACGTGTAAGTGGGAACACGCTCCCGTCTTGATGTACATAGCAGGTGCTTCATATAAAACCGTATGTTGCTTGAAACACTCAATTCCAACGTGCGTTCTACGTGACAATTGCAACAAATCAATGTAGGTAGTTAAGAAAATCACCGCACATTGAGAAACAATTTTCACAGCAATCGTCAACGAATGGACGTGTATACGATTTACACAATTAAAACAAGCAAAAAGGGTGAGCTTAATACGAAAGTTGGAAATGTTGTTTCTGTGGGGGAAGAGAGGATAAACAAAACCCTAGATGTGAACAACTTTTCTTTTACGTGACCAGTTGTGAAAATTGTAATATGCAAGCCGACCGTTTACACTTTGATTGTCCGTTACACTCGTGGACGAAATTTAGGGCAATTTGGGCACACCATTCTTCTGGAGAATGGATTCTAGCAACAGTCCTGTAAAAGGAAACAAAACAAACCCGCATGATCCAAATGTCCTGTAAGCCATGTACATGACTTACACAAACGAAAACTAAAACAGCACCCATAAAATAGCAACACGCTCTGTTACACAACTCAGATTCCATCGGTGCGTGCTCGTTGATTTGGACCGCAATTTGCAAATTCCATCAAATCCTAACAATGCCCTTAAATCATCGGTGGATATAACCCGCAACTGAAGCACATAAAACGATAAAACGTGGTATGTTGTTCATCCAAACCAACCGAACTGAAAACCACTATTGACAACGTAGTTTGTGTCCGCAGTACTGATTCACGGTGCAACAAATCGGGTGATGAATGCAGTTTGTCTTCTCTGACCAGTGAATGTTCAGGTCACAAGCGTAACATTTTCACTGAAGAAACCACAATTCCACTAGACGGAATTCAGATAAATTGATCGCAACGTCCTCTTGTGTATAAAATGTGAAGACTTACGTGAACAAGGAACAGGCGTGCCAGAGTTTCAGTTGAAACTTAATAGATTGATGGATTTTATGCGCGTTGATTAAACAGAATTAATAACGATCGACCTAATTCTGAGGGTCGTAGCCCAAATCCCATGAGCGACACTGAAATTTCGTGGCCACTCCTGTTACGATCGAGAGTAATCAGAAAGACATTGTTGTGCTAGCGCTTAGCAGATATAGCATTTGTTCAAGAATTCACAAAAGCACTTGGCTCGGTGGAACGGGAGCATTGATGAAGATGTACAACGAATTCGTTTGTCCAGACGAGTTGGTATAACAAAATGGTTACCTGTCTCTCTCATAAGGGGTTGGTCGGCTGTCGCGTTAGATCAGTCGTCGAACCAGTGTCACGTATCAGTCTTGTATGTTGTGGGGTCTAATAATGGATCGTTAATTCTTGGCCGAATATATGGTTTTCACATGTCGTCATTTATCGTGAAGTTCTTTGTGCGTGCACCAGTCTGATCTATTTTTCACGCTTGTGCATTTCAAATATTTACTTTGCTGTTCAGCAACACCATTGCACAACAAAACGTTGCATCAATTTTCCTCCTGTCTAACATTGATCAGCAGTTCTTCAGAAGAGCGCACAGTCATTACAGCCCCAAACTGAATAGACAGAAGCTTTTGTAAACAGTTGGTCTCAGTAGTCATCAGAGAAGCGACAAATAGGTGTTTTGACTAGATTAGATCTCATTAACAGCTCGATCATTGAAGAATCAAATCCAGATCTGGTGAATAAGCGTCAGGTTCTAATGCGGACAACTCACCGATAGATCACAGTAACTGTGACACGGATTTGATAAAACTTTGTGTAAAACACAACGAGCTAAAATCTAGTGCTAGTTCTATGAATAAAACCGCAAACTTCTGAATGTGTGTTTGTAATTTTCGTACGAAGTGTGATGTTCATGTAGCGTAGGTTTCACAGTTGCGAATGAGCCAGGCCAAACTGTACAACGCAAAATGCAACAACGGAGTTGAGCAGGTACATTTTCGGCATTGTTAACAGGGGCTAATAGGAAGTGACGCTTTCAAATATTTTGCACCAACAAAACCAGAACGGTGTATGTGAACTCGTTTCCTTTCGGAAATTGAGAAAAACTTTCATGCGTGCTCACTGTGCAGACAATAGTTGAGCATGTTTTGGTCAGAAATATGATTCATAATGAGGCTGTATAGAGATTGAACCGAATGTGTGACAAAAGCGAATGAATATTTGGTCGCATACGTCCGTACGAAGAATTTCGGGCGATGTCAGCTCCAGAAAGCAAAAATTCTACACCAACTGAAGATACGTGTGGGTTAACGCATCGACTTCTCAATTTCAAACGTGTACAGTTAGTTAATCCGATTCAGTCGAGTAATGACTCATCCGGTAGTTCACGCCCTCGCCAATTCGCTTGCTGTGTGCTCTTGAACATGCCACACATCCTCGTTGAATTATTCTGCCGAGTGTTCAAGTACTCGCATCTCCGACCCGATAATCCACCACAGCTTCATCTCGCACAATCTTCACTGTGTAACTTGTACAGTTTAGTACATTCTAACAATGCGGGTTTTTGAATAAAGAACGCCGGTTTATTTAGGTTAATTCTCTTCCATCAAACATGTGGAATGCAGTTGCCTCGGAAATTGGAGAGATAAAAATTTTTGCTATAAGCCTCGGGCCGGTTTGACATTGTTTCATACTTTTCCCAATATATCCTCAAACCAACGGTGCTTGAAAATGTGAAGGTTAGTATACACAAACTATATTCGCGTTAGGCTCAGAAAGGTCGTATTGTCAAGCTGGACTGTATGAATTACTCAACAGAAGATTTCGTTTTGTGGAGGTATATACTCAGTACGGTTACTGCGATGCTTTTGTAATATTATTGTTCTCCTATCATTGTTGTCACAGAAAGTCCGGAGTCCACTAAAGTGAAAATGCTTGCTTGCGATACAAGACAGTTGGTGCTGGTGGTGCACAGATTCAAATTCAAACGACGACACAAACTGAGAAAGTATTATCACTAGTAGTGAAATTGATGAGGATTATATAGTTACTCGTTCCCCATATGTGCAAGATAAGCACGACATCACACATTCTGGTAGTACACACATGTTAACTTCAAGACCCCTGAATCATTTACGTCGAATACCGTGAAATATATATGGTGTGGTTGACGATGGTTCTTCAGTATAAATCCAAATTTTACCTGCAACTGAATGTGGCCATTATCTACCATATAGCATTGAACGGATAGCACAGCTGTTAGAAAGAATCATCTGCCCATCCTCAGGTTACAGTGGGACAAAAGGAACACCGAACTGTTTTGTCAAGTGCTACAAATAGCAACCTACTTGTCGCAAACTGCCCACAGTCGAGAAATACGTGAACTCTTTACGAACAACCTACAGATCAACTGAGAGGGGAAGTGAACTACTGGGAGGAAATATCCATTTACCCGATTGCAGCACTGAGTATGCGGTCTGAATGAAATCTGAGAAACCCCAACGTTAAGTGAAATGTTTACTCAGTCTCTATAGAAAGGCGTAGTTTCAGTGATCATCAAGCATTGTGCAAGCCTCCACGCTTACACGCTTGTGGCAGTACCTTAGTGAAATACGTTTAACTCTCACAGATATTTGCGAAGGTGAAGCGGCAGTCGAGTGTAACGTCTGTGTCCTCAGTGGGTGCGAACGGCAATACCGATAAGAAGGCACCGGAGGAAATACAGAAGACAATGGAGCAGTTCTCAGCGGATGTAGCTTCCTTGAGAACAAAATCACGGAGGACTAATCGAAGCTGCTTCGTCTGTGGTTAATAAGGAAATTGGGAGATGTGTTAAACAAGTGGCGGCTTAGGAGGGCTAAACATAGTGTTGCGTGACTATTTTTGTTGTTGGACTTGTCATACATTAACGGAAGCAGCTGAGAGATGGGCCGTACGTACAAGAGTTGAAGGTGATGAGGGGAAAGAACAGCGTTTGGTGGATTGGGGGCTGTTGTTTTGTTAATTGTTTATGCAAGTATCTAAAACGTAGATTTGATATATATGATGATCAGAACGGTTGGAGGCCGTAGTCTACTGGTTGATGGTGTGAAAAAATGTGAGGCGCGTATTGGCAGCCGTACAGCGAAGCACCGTCTCACTATCTCTCGAGAAATCAGGCAAACGATATTTAGATTACATCTTCTCCTACAACAGATGTCGTGAGTGGCCTGGAGCTCGAAAGGCTGTTAACCAGGTGTTGCTCACTGACAATTACAGGACAGCAACAGGATAGCGCCAACCAAGTATGCACGGCTGAAACTCCCATTTGCACAATCCCCTTGCTCCTGTCAACGGTCGAGGATTATGCGGAGATATTTACGAACGACGATTATCCGAACGGATTCTGCAACTGGATTGCACATGAAATAGCAACAACCGGAACATATCGACCTCACAGACCGCACAGGATACCGGTCCATCTTGAGGAGGAATTAAAAGGGCAAGCACAGAACATGTTGAAGAAGGATGTTATTGAAGAAGCCAACAGTCCGTACAACTCACCTGTTCTTCTGGTGAAGAAGTCCAACGGGAAGTGCCGCTTTTGTATGGGTTTCAAACGGCTGAATGAGGTGACTTAGAAAACAGTCGTACCAATACCGTCCGTAACTAACATTTTTGACAAGTTGCAACAGGCGAAACTGTTCGCGGTGTTGGACTTGAACTCCGGATACTGGCAGGTACCAATCAAATCGACGGATCGTGAAGGAACAGCACTCACGGTAGTCGACAAACAGTACCAATTCAAGCGCATGTCGTTTGGCCTATCCGAGGCAACATTCCCATTTCGACGCCTGATGGTTTAGCTGGTAAAACGACTGGATAATGTGGAGGTATATTGCGATTAAATTGTTATATAGAGCAACACGGAATCGGAACATGTCGCCCCTACGGATGCTGTCTTGAATCGCATTAAGAACTCAGGAGTCCGGATTAATGCCGATAAGTCACAACTCGGTCGACCATCGGTGGTGTTACTGGGACACAAGGTGGGTCAAGGTGAAATCAGTCCTTTGCCGGAGAAAATACTGACAATAAGAGAGGCCACGGCTCGAAATTCTAAACGCGACAATTTTTGGGTCGAGCAGGGTACTACAGTTTGTTCGTGAAAAATTTTCACTCCATTACATCAACATTATACGAACTCCTTCGAGAATACAAGAAATTTGAATGGACCGACGATGCCCAGAGTTTGTTCAGGCAACAACAGCAACAACTGACGTTGAAAATTCTGAATATAAAAGAAACATTCATCTTAGCAACAGATGCTAGTGACCATGGCATTAGGGGCAGTACTCAAGCAAAGTGAGGGAGCAATCAAATATGCCAACAGGGTCCTGACCCTAACGCAGCAGAAGTATTCGACCATTGAGTAGGAATGTTTGGCAATCGTCTTGGCACTGGACACGTGTAGGCCCTGTCTGTTGGGTCAACAGTTCCATGTGGAGACGGACCACAAATCCCTAGAGTGGATCAGGATTGCGAGGGACCCGAGTGGCAAATTAGCCCGATGGGCATTGAGTTTACAGGAATTTGATCTCACGATCCATCACACGCTTGGTTGGAGCAATTGCGTCTTGACCGCAGATAGACGGCAAATTCCTCAACGGTTTAATAATGAAGCAGGACTCACAAACACTGATGCGTCTACAACGTGAGGACAAGGTACTCCGGAAAGCGATTGAAGCTCTGGCGAGAGGCATGAGGATTCTCACAAATACTAAGGATGAAGAGCTGAAAATAATCGCATCTCAATGGAGGAGAGTTAGCTTAAACAGTGCGGGTGTGTTGTGGCATCGCAGCGTTGGACGTTCTTGCGCGGTAGTCATCCGGAGACAATTTAAGAGTAAACTGCCATGAAAGGGCATACACCGGCTTCATCATGAAGTACGATCTGCTGCAGCAAAGAGCATATCGGTAGAAGATCAAAGAGGAAGTGTCAGCTTACTTGCTTGCATGTCAACAGCGTCAGTTACTGGTAGGCGACAGTCGGGGAGTCCAATAACCCTTACAGCTAATATCGGTCTCCGAAATCGGTGAACTCTGGTCGATAGATTTTATGGGCTCATTTCCACTGAGCACCTGCGGCAACCAGTACGTTCTGGTCATGACAGAACGCTTTACCTGTTGGTTTGAAGCGACCGTCGTTCCTAACCAAAAGGCCTCTGTGGGGGGAGCCATGGTGATGAAGCACATCGTGATGAACCACGGTGTACCAAAGGCCATCTTGACGTATCAAGGACCATGGTTTATGAACGAGGATTCTTGCACACGCACGCAACAACTGGGAATTAAGCGCATCCTAACGATACTGTGTCAATCTTAGGCGAATGGGCTCACTGAGCGTAACAACCAAACGATCAAGGAATGATTGGCTGATATGGAAGGCGACTGAAAGTCAGCGCTACAATCGGTGTTATTGGTCCACCGTGCATCTGAGCAGACAAGCACGAAGAAATCTTCATTTCAGTTGTTGTACGACAGAACCCCTGGACGTCCGGCTGATCAGTACATTGGAATATAGGGCCAATGCAACGATTCCATCAGACAACAGATTGGCGAAAGAGGAAGAGTCAAACGAAATCTGAAAGCTTCGCGAGCACACGCAAAGGAGCAATCCACAAAGCAATCGCTCGGCAAAACTAGAATGTTCAACTTAGGAGAAATGGTGGAGTATAGAGATCATTGGAACACGGATGCCAGTCGCCCAGGATCAAGGAAAATTCCGCCTAAACGTAAAGTCTGTATTTGGTAATTTCCCAAAAACAGGGCTCAGTATACACGATTAAAAGGGACGGCGAGACGAAA
>LUCH01003740.1:6497-21958 GCA_013368495.1 Paragonimus heterotremus | reverse complement strand
TGAGATTAGTTTATTTGTGTCACGTGAACAGCCGAATTGTGTTATGGGAAGTCGTAAACCGACATACTGTCGGTTTCCTGTTGTTGCCATCCAGTCAAATTTTATTTTCTCTGAAAATAATACGCAATGAGAAAATGCAGTTCATTTTCTTTTTAACATTATGAACTTGTCAAAATATCACACGTCTCTGCAAATATTGAGCAATCGTATCCAGCTTCAATTTTCTCCGCTAACAATAAGATTTTACGATATCTGCACCAAGTTCAGTGCGAATGAATTCAATCGGTGTGGGCGTTGTGTTTAACTTGTTATTCGTGAATGAATTGAGAATAACACATGGTTATTAACAGGTTGTAATAGTCAATATCTCAACCAACTCTGGTGGTCTTCCGTATTTACATGCATTTGTATGAGAATAGTACTCGGACCCTCCACGTTTTGTTATAGCTGGGATCTGAACAATGTCAATTTCAACGTCAATTTGGATGACGCGATTATTTGGGTGGTTTCATCTTGTAAACGTAGGTAAGGTAGCCGTTACAGTTAGTCGACCTATTTTCCTTGGTTGAATAGGAATTTCACCTTCCACTCAAATTCAGTGTGCTCTGGATTGGGATGCAACTTGATGCTGTTCGTGTAGCCAGCCGAGAAACCATATTTGATAAAATGTTGCTGTGGAATCCACCGTCAGCGATACTATACGTGTAGAGTTTGGGCAAGCAGACCACGAGCATCTGTTGGAATTCCAGATTCTTCCTGAAGGGAATTTCAATCACATCCAATGTTGAATTCAATGATAACGGTGTCAACAGTGACATTCACAATGGTTCACAAAACTCCCATTTATCTTTCTTTAAAGGTGGCAGATTTTCTATGCTTAAATTCCGTTAAATTGATGTTATAAGAATATGTAATCTATATATGTAGTTGTGGTGGATTGACTAATCAAATGTTTTTCAAAAATTAGTGGGACTACTACAAAATAAGATAGGTGATATCTAACCTTAAATTAAAGCGGCCATCCGTTAAGGAGGATTGAATCACGCATTATTATCCTGCTAGAAATTCTCGCAAACCCATCATCTAGTTACCATTTGCGTTTGGGTGTTTCGACCTGCTTCCTGATACACAGTATTTCTCATAATTCAATCCAAGCACAAACTTTGAGGTAAGAATATTTGGAATCTGTAACGAATATTCAGCGATTGGTTTTTCGTTATATGCCCATTCAATAAGTAATTCCTTATTTGCAGACCACAACTAAATATACATTTGGTTTTCCTTATTCTGCTTGTGATAGTGGACTATTCTGTCGAAACCAAAGGAGAAGCAGACTGCGTTATACACAAACGAGATCCTTCGTCACTGTTATAGAAACTGTGAACCAATGTTTGTCTGCTTTTTGCAAATACCAGGAAGAACAGCTTATCTGCATACAAATCTCCTAACTTTCGTGCCATTCGTAGAATCGCAAAATGTGGTCAGGTAGGCAAAATTCGTCATTCTGATGCTTTGGTGCTTAATTTGTTAGCATGACTAAAAGTGAGTTCCAACCGCCTGAGTAAACAGAAGTGGTTCTTTTACTATTTTTGTGTCTGTGGGCTATTTTATCTCCAAAGTGGCAGACCTCTCGTAGAGGCGAGGGGCACGTGAAATGAGGTAGTTCCAATGGCTAGTAATAACGAGATTAACAATAAAGATATTCAAATGTATGAACAACTTATATAGGCAAAATACGAAATCATACAGTTAACTGATGTTTTGGTATACAATAAAACGTGACGGGTTGAATCGTTATACGAGGGACGTGTTGCATGGAGTTACTGTACACTATCACGATTGCCAACCTCGATTATAATACAATCATACAAAGTAGCGCCAATTGGCAATTTCGTCTAAACGTATGACATGGTGACGGGCGGAAATTTTAATTTGAACAGTTCATGTTTGTGTAGACAGCATTAAGCCTTATGCCTTATTACCAATTCGAGAACTCTTAATAAAACTTCGGCCGACTAACCTACAAAATCATTACCTCAAGTTTGTTAAGAGGCTGTACCGGAAGGTTTGATTCTCTTGATGAAGATTCAGGCAACAATGTGCCCACCCACTTGTCTTGTGTAGTTGACGAGTCGTTAGTGAAGGCGGTAAGATCTCTCCATCCGTAGACGTCCGATCTGTTCTATATAAGGGACGGAACAAACTTTGGTCCACTCAGGAACGCCAAAGTAGTACGACTGTAGATCTTCATGTTGCTGTTGTCAAAAAGATTCGGCAAAAATGCAACCGCGCGATATGCCTTCTGTTTACGTCCCATTGGAAAAATAATAAACTGGTCCTCAGCTGGCGTTTATGAGACAGATTTCTTTTTCTACTCGGCGCACCATCAATCCAGTACACGGAATATTGCCCAGCTTTGTCATCCACAGCTTTTGGCTAATGATAGTTTTACCACTGAAAGTGTTGTGGTTCGATATAGCAAGACCATCTTTAACTAATTGGATTTTTCCACTTCTCAGGTATAAGAAAATGAACCAGAAGACTGGAAGTAATATGAATATGCGCAGTATTTGACGATATACACAATAAGATGTTATTATATATGTGCGACAACATACAGAATCTTAGTGTTATTCGGTAGCAGTGCAGGTGATTCACCAATGCAGAGTACAACCCGACGATGATTCACAATGTAACCGTACACATAAGCTCAATAGTCATGGTTAATTGTATATACATTTCACCAGCGTGCGTTACCATGTTTCAGGTCTCAATCATGAAGGTATGTTTTAATACATTATATATAAGAACCTCTCACGACTTCTGATAAACATATTCGGCCGTGTTCACAAAAATAATCGAAATGCTTCACAAAGCTTTAAGTCTGCTTTGAATTGGTTAAGTTTGCCATCTGTTTGAGCAGTTCACTTAAAGAAGACAGGTAAAAATACCGGTGAATTTAACATTTGACGGGAGAGCTTCGTATGGTTAAGTTATCGGATGAAGGATTCATGAATGTGGACCAAACGGACGAGGATGCCATGTTTGTATGTGAAATGAGAAAGCTGCGATCAACTCGACTATCCCCGTCGGGAACCATGAAATTGATAAAATTCCCGAAAGCCTCAAATAAAAGACAATTTTTCTCAACTGCCGAACATTACGGATGCCACTAATTGTTTCTCAATAAGACTGTAATCTCGTGTGGATATGCGTAAGTGGATAACTTTCTAGAATACGTAATTAGCCAAATTCGGTGTGTGATTAAAACATTGACAACCAGTGATTATAAACACTTTTCCTCGGAATAATATGGCAGTATCATATTTAAATACGAACCGCTTCAACTCGGTATTGATATCTTCTTCATATTTAACAGTTATCCATAAGTGTTAGTCAAATAGAAGTTGTCTTGAATTCAATTGGTATTACTAATGCATATATCCGTTAAAACAGCTGAAAACTCATTTCAAACCGAGTATATCACGTCCGGTTTTACGATAATGATTCTGTTGTTGGTGTATACAATTTAATTCCGTTTACTTTCAGATGCGTTCAGAATTCCAACTGTCGATCGTTCTATCACGAACCTTCAGAGGGGCTTTGTGTCCTGGTTCTCTTCGTGAACACACTTCTACCAAAATCGATGAACAACGATGAAAACTGGGCCTACTATGTGCAAGAAAACTTTGAGCAATTGGACTAATAGTGTCATCCATTTTCCACCTAAATTATGTTATGGCTTGCACCCACTGTGATTACTGTTTCGGGTTTATTAATTGTTGAGTAATTTTTCACGAACTCTTGCAAGCAGGAAACGAAATCGTCGTCAAATGTAGTCGATTGTTGTTTTTGTTCTCAACGATATGGCTGATAGTCCATTGAACTTTGATTAGAAGTTGAGATGTCCCTTATGATTTCAGTAAAGTACTGTGGTGAGATGGATACAGTTTCCATTTTTATATTAGTAGGGTCGGCTGTCTATATTTGACATACTTGAAGATCTATTAGCTGTCGTTCCTTCAGAACTTGATTGATCGAGATTTGTCAGAGTTGCTAGAGACTTAATTGACGTCTTTGCGTACACCACGAAATAGCTTATAACCAGCTGTGATGTACGTTCCTATTCTAAATGGGCTCGTAAAATGCGGTTGGTCTGCCACAATCAGCCCCCCATTGGTTTCATGGAGATAACACACACGGTTAGTACTCGAAGAAACAGAGTGGGCTAGCTTTCAAGCCGGAGAAGCTTATTGTCGATGGTACTGACTATTGTCTTCATCGTTGGTTTAAGCCATACTATTCGTCTGATAACTGATGTCTCATTATTCCAGTTATAACACCATTCTTGGTCGACGTCTGCATGGCCACAGCAAACTTGGGCTTCAAAGTTTGCACATGTTCTGACACTATGCGCAAACTGTTCAAATATTGTTTGCAAACAGGGTTCCTCATTTCTCACGTTGTACTTGTTTATTGGCTGAACTGGCCTGTGTGTTACGTTAGAGATCGTAATGTGAATTACTTGTATTGCATCCACACTACATTTTAGTTGTTCCGTCGATTGTGACAACTAATGTGTTCCTCATTAATTCTTCAACTCAAGCTGATCTGCGATTGTAACAGCGCCAATTTTCACAGACTCTAACCTGTTTTGATCATGAGAGCATGCCATCAAAACTGTCACCTGAAACAGTATTTTGCCTCGGACTGATGGTATTAGTGGTGGAGTTTAATGAATTTAAATGAATCAACAAAACAAATGTCACAAATGGACGCAACCTTTGTTGCGTGTCAATGTTACTCATGGATTGTTAGTAATGTATCAGCTCATGTTATAACTTTTGCTCTTATCGCGTAAAATGCATGTGCATTACGACATGTACGTAGTTCACAAACTGTCGTGGTGATTTCTATTTTATATTCGACTCGTCACTAGTTAAACTAAGAAGTTAAGTAAGAAGTCACGAATGGTCAAACCATCCAAGATTCGGCCCTGATGATGTAGCCAGGCTATAGGATGAGCGTGAATCGTTGAGGTTTCCTTGGCATCGGAAAACGCCCTCAGATTCATTCACGATTCCCTATGCAGATGATGACGCGTCCACTACTTTGCAGTAGGCGAAGTGTGGCATGGGTGCATTTACAAGTTCCCAGGAGACCGTTTTTATGGTCACCTTGTTAATTCAATTAAGATTACCGCATCCACCTGTTTCAATGCAAGCGGAGAATTGAAATAGTCAATTCAGGCATCGTGCTTGTCGTTTCAACAATGAATATACTGATAAATGTCTGGGTTGATCCGTAAACACGTCAAGTTCACCAGGCCCAAGATTATGATCGCTGCAAAAGATTACAACTAAAATCGCTCATAGACTGTTCCGTGGTATAAAAGTCTATACTTTAATAGTCCGGTTTTCAAGGGTAGTTTAGTCAACAATTCGACCGTCGGACTAACGGGCCGCACCAGTTCTCAACGATAAACGCCATCGTTAGACAGTTGGATCCATCGAAAATCTTACTATAGGCTTCAGTGAACGGTAGAAGACCAGGTTAATTAAATAGTGGACAGAGGAATAGTGGTAGATCCCAACTTGCTTCTCATCGTTAATAATGCAAACATACCAGTTAGGATGGAAACACTGCCTGGGCAATCTGCATTCCATGGTATCAGCTCACTATTGACAAATTAAAGATGCAATGGTTTGATGTTTACTTGTCTCTTACACAAAATTGGATTAATACAATTCTGATGCACATTAATTTATCTACACCCTTAAGTAGGTAGGTCTCAAATGACCCGATCAACAAACAAACAGCATGAATGGCTACCGAGTTCATGTCATTATTGAAACGACCCAAGAAAACTGCCCAGTTCAGAGTCAAATTAGTAGTTCCTTCTCCTCCGAATTCGTATCTGCACATACATTTAATCAACCTCTAGGTATAGCAAATGCAGATTTAAACCGTATGTCAGTCCGTGCATTATTTCGTTTCTTTACACACGGCGAATAGTTCGCCTCTCATCCAAGTTCTCTTTAACTGTTTGATCGCCCAATCCTGTTTGTAGCATTACTATGAAATTTTTTGAGAGTTGTGAGACATCACTTACGGATAATCAATCCGTTTTGGTCATTGAATAGTCTAACTAAGTAAAAGTGGTTTCCACTGGACCGTCAGAAATGAAAACATGTCGAATTGCAACACAAGTTTAGTGAAATCACAGAAGTCACGACAGTTGAATGGTTGAACTCACACAGGGTGTTCACTGATTTTTGGGATTACCTACACCACACTGAAACTCACGGTTGTTATGTAGTTACAGTGAAACAAGATCGGAGCGAGGATGGTTTTCTAGTACGATAGAGATGAACAAATCATGTGCAAGATCCGTTGGGTATTGTCAATTCGTTGCGCAAGCAGAAAGAAGAGCAAGAAGCTGTGCTAAATTTTTTATATTTATCACAGGATCACCCAACTTTAACAGCTTACGGCAGTGATTTAAAAATCTATTGTGCGAAAGTTATATAGCTGCACTTGCAAAAAATGGGAAGCACTTACAAGTACTCTCATTCTTGAGCAGTTAGAATTGATGATTATTTGGTGAGCGTTTGGCAAATGATGTCCCCAACAAAAACGAGCTGGTAAAATGGCATATCTGTTGAAACGTATATTTGGACGGGATGGATACTGATAGGAAAATGACGACAATGATGAAATATCCGCTTGTTTAGTGAACAGGTTAGGCAAACTCGCTTTGTTATCATTTCAGCCATAGGGACACCGTTCAGCTTGGTTGATGACTGGAGAACAATGAGACATTTCTAGCGCGATTGTGGCCCACCCGTTTGATACGGGTCACAGACTCAATGTGGATGTTGCATTCGCACCGATCTACCCTGTCACACTTGTTCATACCACGGGTGTGAAATGTCGTATGTTGGCCAGTGTGTGCGCAAGAGTCTTTTGTTCAAACACTGAGATTACCCTGACCTGTCGTTGTTGGAACGCTTGACATGGTATCACAGTAACCTTGTCCGTAATCCTCAAAAACACTAGATTCACATTGTATTCGGTTCCACAAAATCCTGACTTGACGACTAATTACATGTTTATTGTGTTGTATTAGTTGGAAAGCATTTTGACAGATGGAAGACACTTGAAGGAACTTGTAAAATCTTATAGTTTTGTAGCGTAATTTCTGGTGGCTTTCTTTTGCGGCAGAAGTTCGTTAATATGTACATATCAGATCGGTTTAAGAAAACACGTTTAACATTTAAATTTACCATCGAATGTTCTTTGAGCATACGCACACAATCTGCCATCAGCAACGTAGAAGTAGGATTGTACCGAGCATCCCACGGGTTTCTATTCAAAATGCAATGTACGTCAGTCGCTTATGCTTAACAAGATACCAGCGAGGGAATTTAGAAAGTTACCTAGCAAATCCGTTTGGGAAATTAAATAAGGTGCGTCTTGTGCAAGGCAAGTCAGCAAAGCATAAACATTACGTTATGAGGTTAAGGTGAATATATGTTAGTGACATGGAAAGATAAGCAAGTAGTGGTTTAATTTGCGGATTTTGTTCGAGCTAATCTCGCCGCATCTTATTAAGTAAATACTACAGAACTTGAAATTACAAAATGTTGTCAATTACGGCGGCTGTGTTGTTCAGGTATGGAAGTTCCACAAGCACGAACAAAGTAGGGCTAGTTTAATAAACAGCTACTTCAATGGATTAATAGCAATCACTTCGGCAAAGTGGAAGAAGCGTTTATTCCGATGAGTGGAGAAGAATACTAACGCCGATGGATTACCATTGTCGTGATTTCGTTCGAGCACATGCCCTGCAGTGGATGAAGCCGGTGTTCCTTGTGGATGACACTTGTTTTCATCCGCATAATTTCCAACGATTTGATTGATGGGGTTTTAGACTCAAGTCTTCTGAGGCTGATCAACGTTTGAAAATGAAACTGGCGGATCTGGAATGTCAATTTAGAGTTACCCTAATCAGACAAAGTTGTTTGTTATCTTCTGAACACATTCAACAGCTTATTGAATTGAAGTCTAACAATCTGACGATATTGCACCCTGAGAAAGGCTCTGGAGTTGTCATCATAGACCATGATGACTATATGAAACGAATGGAACCGACTCAAAATTCAAAAAAGCGACCTCATTTAAAAAACCAACAGCACTAGAGAAACGAATAGCGGCGGTCTCAAAGGTGCTACTTGAAGCTAACCTCATTGGTATGACAATATCGAAATTTGCCGAACCGGACAGTCCTAAAATACCCCCAGTTTATGGCCTACCAGAAATTAACAAACCGGCTATTCCCCTCTGGTCAGTTATGCCGATTTACAACCTACTTCCGCACAAACCAACTACTTGTGTTGTTAGAATGTTAAAACCAGCAAAACGGTCGCAAACTAAATATATTCTACAAAAGGCAAAAGGGTTGAGTGCGAAAGCTAGGGTATCGGAACTTCTTTCCTGGACATTCGTGGTCTTTGAATGGCTTTGCACATTCAAAATTAGCCCAAGTGGTTACAGTGCTTCTAAAAACCGATCAAATCTGATGAAAGTTTTTCGTGCCCCCTTTCAGTATCAGAGTCGATCAACGTCGAATGTGGTGCGGAAGAAAGCCGTTTTCATCGACTCAAGCTTTACGACGTCAATACACCTAACATCCATCCCAAATACCGGTATCCGCTTGTCTCTATCCGTGCAGTAACAAAAGAGCCTCGAGATGCAAATCAAATGATTTTGCTGCTTCTACTAAGCAGTTAGATTGGAGTAACCTTCAGAAGACGAAGGTGGCGCACACCTCGTTTAAACATTCCCGATTTAGTTTGTTTGTATACAGTGTGGATTTATCCGTCTGGACCTCGGAAACACTGCGCTCTCAAGCTGGTGCGCCCTCTGTTACTCGGAGTTGTTTCGGATGTCATCAAAATGAATTTGCTCCTCTGAAGTTGGTTTTATTGATAAAAACCAGTTTCGTCACACCTGAAATTTTCTGAACATATTCCCCTATCTACCTTTTCTAAAATACGTATACTGGGCATTTGGTTTTTTCTCACTGCACAGTTGAACTTCCAGCGAGAACTCCATCAATTTCTGGCTCCTCGTTATTTGTAAGAAGTAACCAGTCACTCGAGAACAATGAGGCTAAATATTGTCATCGGACGTCACCTGCACAATTGGATGACTACTGAACAGCCCTGCTATTCCAACCGATAATATCAACAAGATCTTGCTGTCAAGTCTCTGTCTCAAGCAAACTGTGTTCAGTGTTTGTGGGACAGGCATTATCAGTCACCTTTGTGGTTAGCAGATAATGCAGTAAAAGGCCACGGAATGCCTACCCCCCAAAGATTATTCGTATGGATCTGGTCTATTTTCCCGGTTCAGCCTTAAGGCTTTCTTCGTCAATCACAAAGATGTACTCCAATTTTGTATAGATTATGGACCATATTCCTCATTTCCGATAGGCCGAATCGGCAGCAGGAGAAATCAGTCAGTGCCTATAGACACTGCTACCCTCATGTTAACTGCCCTAGATTGCAAGCACGGTAACCACCAAGCGCAGTTTACTTCCATTGTCCGACTCATCCTTCATTCGATCATGTCGAAATAACCCAAACCGGAATGTAATAAGGGATGTCAAACAGCATGCATTTCGCAGACGGTAGTGAAGTCATCAACACTTTATTTGTTACCGTAGTCTGGCGATAATATCAAAACGTTCAATGTATAGTTTCGGGGCAAATCGTGGATAATTTGTAAACTGATTTATTGGTGACGTTTCACTTCTGACACAAAAGCTTATTCAGACGGGATGAAAGAGTTAAAAATTTGGTGGCATTCAATTTGAAGCTGGCTGTAATCCTAGAAAAAGAAATAGCAAACATAACTATGGACCAGATATCCGATTGCTTAAATATGAACTAGTTTGTTTTCAATTCCATTTGGAAACAAGGACTAGTCAGATAAATCCAAAAGTCCGATGGACAATGGAACTAGAATCAAGTGGTGACCACCGACCATTTCTAAACTGTCTGATCCATAGGATGGGACAGAGTCTGAAGACCACCATTACTCACAAAGCTCCAGACGTGCCTGATAGTCCCAGTTATAAATCTGCTCATCGTAAACAGGTTTACGATGGTATAGCAAGTTCAGTGTTCCATACAGCTCCACATTTACGCACGCATGCAAGTGACAAAACGACAGCACAAAAACAGTAATGGCAATGATAGTGAACAGAAGATAACCTGAAGAGCTCCTTGAAAAAAATAAGGCAGGTATTCAACTCAATGTGAAAGACACCGAAGGAATGGTTAGGTTCTGCCATTCAAAGGATGGATATCAGAGGCTGTTCTAACGTGTCACAACAAATCAAACTTTAAAGCTTACAGCGAATATAAGACGACTCTGACTAAATGTGTAGTGACTTTATTTAACGAAGGTAGGTTACCATAAAATTACGTTGAATCCGCTTAACAACACAACAATACTCCGATTAACTAACTACAAAGAACTGACTATTAGATGGGTTTAAGTTAGTAGTAAGAAGCAATCAGGTGTGTGTTGCGCGTTTTTCGTTCAGAAACACATTCACCTGGATCGTATTGTGTTCATGTCATGCGAAAGCAGATCACAAATTTATCAGAACCCTTTCGAATTCAGTATATGAAAAATTGGCGCGAACATAGTCTGCAAAACCTTATCATAAATGTCTTTAAGCAATCTGGTTGTAGTTGTATACTCTTCATATTGTCCTCCATCTTCTACAATGTCATCAACGGTAAGAACATTACTGACAGATTTGTACACAGTTATTATGAAGAGTTTACATGTTCACAAAGTTTTTGTCTTATGGTTATTGTTCTACAAAAGTTAAAGCGCTCTGTGGTTTTGTCAGATCTTGATTTCAGCATTAGCCTAAATTCGTAGACAGTTAACGCTTCCACAAGTATGCTCTAAGTCATAGGCATTCCCGATTAAAAGAGAATACTTTTACAAATAGATGGTTCTGTTTCAGTATCCCATCTGCCAATAATGCATGGTAAACAAACAATCGATAAATCATATACTCAGAAGAATGACAGCACATCATAGAATATATGTTTACGAGAACGTTCACAAAATATCCCAAAATATAAACATGACATTCCGAATACAAATTGGAGGCATGTAAAACTTTGATATGACTCTCAATAAAAATTATGTCTTAAAGGAAATCATTAATCCAAATCTTCAGTAGGTCAATTGCAAGTTGACTTGAACTGGGTAAAAGATACCTGGCTGAGGGATGACGCCAGATTAGTTCAAGAATTCACGAAAACATCTGGCTCGACGAAACCTGGGACACTGATAAAGATATGCAACGAATTCGTTTGTCCAGACGAATTGGTTTAATAAACGGTTACTCGTCTGTCTCACAAGGGGTTGGTCGGCTGCCGCGTTAGATCAGTCGTCGGGTCATTCACATTATCATATATCAGTATTTTACGTTGTCGGGGTACAACAATGAATCGTTAAGTTATTGCAGAATATATGGTTTTCATTAGATGGCCTTTGTGAACATATCGTCATTTGTCGTCAAGTTCCTTGTGCGTGCACCAGTCTGGTCTACTTCCATGTTTGTGCAATTCGGATTTTCATTCTACTGTTCAGCAATATCATTGCACGACAACACATTGCATCAATTCTCCCTTTGGTTAAAATTAATCAGCAAGTCTTCAGAAGAGCGGGCGGCCACCAGGGCTCTAAACTAAATTGACAGAGGCTTTTGTAAACATTTCGTCACAGTAGTCATCGGGGCTGCGACGGACAGATGTTCTGATCAGGTTAGGTCTAATTGGCAGTACGGCCACTGAAGAATTGAATCCAGATCTCAGGAATAAGTATCCATTTTTAATGCGGAAACTTTAGCGGTAGATCACGGTAACTATGACATCGATTTAATAAAACTTTCCGTGAAGCACAAGAAACTGAAAGTTAGTGTTAGTTCTGTAAAGAATACCTCAAACTTCTAAATGTATATTTATAATTTCTGTGCTAAATGTGATGTTTATTTAGCGTAAGTAGCACAATTACGACTGAAAAGAAAACTTTCCACAGAAGAAAAATTTTAATGAACAAATCTGTCATAACAATTCAGATTCAGATTATTGTAACGCTATAAGAGTTGTGGGATTTGGTGACTTTCACTGTAACACTGAGAATCACACCTATGCTCTATTAAGAACAGTTGTGGTGTTGAACGTGAGTTTTTGAATGAATAACGCCAGCTTACTTAGATTACGTTTTCTTCCGTAAATTATGTGGGATACGGTTGCTTCAAAGATTGACAATTTTGCAATAAGCCTTGAGACGTTTTGACATTGTTTCATACTTTTCTAGAAACGTCCTTGAAAAAACGCTGTTCGAAAATGTGAAGGTTGGTGTTCACAAACCACATTCATGTTAGACCGAGATAGGTCGGATTATCAAGTTGAAGTGTATGAATCGTTCAACAGAAGATTTCATGTTGTGGATGTGTATATTCAGTACATTTTTCGCGGTATGCTCAAATCCATCTCTCTTATGATATACTGTCTGAATGTATTTGACCACTCGTTTCTCTCTCTATCTTATTGCATAGAAGCTAGACTGAAATCGGATACAGATTAGTAATTTCTAACAAAACGTGATATCTGCTGTTTCAATTGAAATCTGTTGTTTTAGTAGAGCAGTGGGCAATGAATCCAGTGAAAATGCTCCATCGAAGTGAGGCGACACAAGGTTTTACGGACTTTTGTTAATATGCCCTCTAGTTTCTATCGTATGAGAGCTGTGGTAGATTGTTTTTCAAAAGAATCATGTTCTGAGCAATATTCACTCACGTTGGATACCCGTCAAATGCAAATTTTTATGGGCGTCTTCCCTAAGCAGTCTGGATTGACTGATAAAAATGCATCGGGTGTCGAAAAACTATGTGTATTCAGATGGTAATAGAATGTGATAGACTTCCGAGGCACGTAGTCACAGATCACCATAGTCTGACTTACCAGAGATGAGTGAACATTCCGAAAAAATAACCCCTATGACGTGTGGAGTCTCAATCACTCTACCAACTATATTCAACTTAAGGTCATTCGAGATATACAAACATTCTTGCTTCATCACTACTGGCCACATGTGTCTGGCTTGTTTTTGTGTCACTTATAAAGCAAGTTGAACTGAAACGCTAAGGCTGGTGGCCCATGAATTAGCGATCGTTTTACAGGTTTCCTGTTTTCAAATTGTCCTCGCGTTGTTATCGGAAATGACTACGTGAATAAGAAAGAAGCGTGTAGCTAAACATTCCCAGTTGGCACGGTGAACCACCTTCTTGTGATGCTGACTGGGTGGTCTCGGCGAAACAATGGCTGGTCGAGATTTCAACGAATTCAGATAGGGCCAAACACTCTACCTGGTTTTAACGTAATGGTTACATTCAATCAAGACAATGATATTACTGCCAGCATCTCCGTGCAGACATATACCAGTACACAGAATGGACAAGCGGAACACACCTGTTCATAATGTGGCTAGATCTGCAAGTCGAATGCTGGTTTTTTGGCGCATGCTCGTATGCATCGACGTAGTAATGGTCCAGAGCAGGAAGTTGACACCCAGCCTGCCACAATTTTTGACTGTGTCAACTGTGACCGCAGCTTTCTCACCAAAATCGGTCTCAGTCAACATAAAAGTTATGCACATGCCGTCAAGCGCAGCCATAAGAAACTCCTGTCCATGTAAACCGCCGAAACCAAATGGTCTTATCAACAATCGGCTTCTCTTATCAGATATGCCGATGCACTGGCTCCGTCGTGCCTTACTCGACGCGAAGTTCATCATCGGTTCCGGTCACATTTTCCAGGTCATACTTTGGAAAGCATTCGGGTTCGTCTGTATGCCTTGAGTTGGCGAAGGAATACTGTCCCCATCGCCGATTCAACCACTGTCTCGCAACCTAACTCGGCATCGGATATGCTGATCACTCCTGCTTCATCCAAACAGCGGTAACACAATCCGATTCCAACATTGCAGCCTTTTTACATATCCATGATTTGCCGGAAACTGTCACTGGCTTCCATGCAGACGTTATCACAACAGTACAAACGAGGTCACTGTTTACATGCACGCCTAACTAGCTTTCCCGTACACCTGACGACTGGCCACTCGACGACGTGATCGTGTTCCTGTACCGACCAGGAAGAAGGTGCGGAAAGCCAACTGTGCTGCGATCCAAACCCTGTTTCACCAGTGCAGGAAAGATGATGGGTGCATTTTTCACCCCCAGAAACTCTTGAACTGCCTATGAAACCGCAGCTTCTCGGATAATTCTAACCAGTACTCATTTGAAGTATTATCGGCTCATTCGCATTTTGATGAGCGACCATCTTGTACGCTTCTGTCCCCGGACTGGTCTGTGGTCGACCAACTCACTAGGAAAGAAGTATCGCTCACTTTGAAGAACATGGAAACACCACGTCAGGTTCGAACTAACTCTTGCAAAACCATTTGAAGTGTGTGACGTCTGATGTCCTGCTGGATATTTTGGCCAGTTTCTGCTAACCGAATGTTGCTCAATTCATCTGTAACACCTCTAAATCATGCTTCTTCCAAAAGTGAATTACCATTCTTCATCTATCGAACTCGGACCGCTAGGCGCATCTACATCGCTGGTACGTTACTTTCACAGGACATTGACCAATCGCCGGAACACACGTTTGAAACTGATTGCCTTTCGATTCACATTTCTACACTGTGATTTTTAACTTGATGCTACCTCCCTACTCTATACGCTGCTCCGGAACTCGTGAACTACGTATTCCAGCCTGTGCACAATTTTTGTTGTCGTGCCCAAGATGTTCGATTCTCTCTCACAGGATTCGATTGTCTGATCGACCCAACATTTTGATGCTCCTTCACCGCTAACGCAATGCATTGCTAATGTCTATGAAAGAATTTTGGCCATACTCGAATTATTCGTCCTTTGATCCCAGCATGGTGTTTGTAAGCGTTACCATCTGTTGTTGTTGTTTTTCATTACGGCACTAGAAGAGGTGCAGGCCCATGTCGACTGGAGCCTGGTTACTAGTTCCGCCATGCACTGGTCAAGGGTTTCGTGTAGGCCGACGACCAGATTCTCCTGGCCAACAGTCCAAAGCGTCCTTGCAAGGGGCTTGTAGCCCCTACCAGTTATCCCGACTGAACATGGACAAAATCATGGCGGCTTTTTACTCAGCCCACAGCAATAGTAAATTCACCCAGAAGTCAGACAACAACGGTCAAATGAATTTCTTGGATGTTGGCATAGTAAGACGAGAAGATGACTCAATCCAGCAACATATTTACAGAAAACAAACTTGGAGTGGCCAATACATTCACTTTGACAGTTTCGTTCCGCTAAATCAAAAGCG
>LUCH01003739.1:0-23019 GCA_013368495.1 Paragonimus heterotremus | reverse complement strand
TAAATCGAAAGGGGGAAATCTTGTCACGCTTTGAATTTTGTGTCCAGCGGTCGGATGCCCATAGTAATCCATTATTTGTCCTAAACTTTCCAGTGAGTCAACATCGAGGACACATTTCGAGGGATTAACGGTAATTCCAAATTGGACGAAACGTTCGAATAATAAGCGGAGGTTTTGTTCATGTTCACAATGCTCACGACTAGCAATCAACCCATCATCGAGATAAACATAAACAAAATCAAAACATCGGGTAACTTGGTCCATAATGCAGTGAAAAGTTTGGACGGCGTTACGTGAACCAAACGGCATTCTGAGAAACTCAAAAAGGCCGAACGGGGTGGCGATTGCCGTTTTCGGAACATCCTCAGGGGCCACGGGAATATGATGATAAGCACACACCAAGTCAATTTTGGAAACGACTGTTTTGGTATCGAGAGTAAGAGAAAAGTCATGAATATAATGAACTAGATAACGATTGGGGGTTGTGACGCTGTTGAATGCACCGAAGTCGCTGTAGGGACGCCAGTCGCCTGACGTCTTGGGAACCATGTGCAGTAGGGTTGAACAACAACTGTTTGACAGCAGGATAATACCTGGCTGGAACATGTGATGAAAATCAGGTTGAACAGCCTTCAGCATTGCGGGCGGAAGTCGGCGCGTTTGAGCGGTACTAGGACGGCCTGTAGTGTTGATGTGGTGAACTACTTCGCGTTTAACTTTTGGGGGGTTGTACGAAGGAGTTGTGAGTTTTGAAAAGCTTTGGAGCAACACAGAAAGTCGTGGTGCAGTCTCGGGTATGAGGGAACGCAGACCTATGGAATGAATCTTGGCCTGTGTACCATGTACCGTTAGCAACGTCGTGCGATCCAGAAGACTCTTTTGTTGCACATCAACGCTAAGTCCGAAAACTGGCAGGAAATCAGCACTGATAATGGCATTCTGAACGTCTGCAATGACGAAAATCCAACGAAATTAGAGTCGCAATCCTAGATCCAACGGGAGTGAGCGCGTGCCGCATGCTGCCGTTCGGCCTCCACTAGAAGCCTGTTTCGTTGGCGGTTTAACTGAATAAAGATTTCTGGTCGCCATGAAGTTACACTCACCTTGGCCCCGGCATTGATGATAAATGTGATACTGTAACGTGCGGTCGAAACCAGCTAGCGGGCACAGGTTGAATTTGAATTGTGTATCGGGGCGTGCTGCTGTGTTGTCGACGCCGTTTTGGTTATCGTTTGTGTAAGTCGTGTGCATGGCTTGCTGAGCCTTTGGCTCATGCTTGTTCCTTGCTGTTTCCTTTCTCAGGACCGTTGTTGGAAACCCTACTTCGGAAGAGCACTGTCCCCCGGTGTCTCCACATTGCCCCACAGTTGGTCCGCAGGTGTGCCGGACGATCAGATTAGAAACAGCCGGCTCGCATGCTACAATAGCAGTGTTGTGATCCAAGGACGCGGATGGCACAAGTGTTGTTTGTTCAACAAAGGAATACATGGGATAAGCACTTAAACAATACCAACCCAAAATCACTCATTTGCTCGCGGTTTTCGACCTCAGACCGTCTTGTCTGCCACAGACGTCAATGCTCAATTCCATTAAGTAGCGGGGACCATTATAAATGATGCTGCATTTTGATGACCCGTCCTGCGTTCTTCTTGTGGCTTGTACGATATCAACATGTATGCTCTGCACCTGCTACTGAATAGAATCGGTATGAGTAGTATAGTACGGTCGCTCAACTCCACTGCACCAGTAGACTTATCTGATATGAAAAGTAAGCGACATGTTGGAATTAAGTCAGCGACAGTCGTCGTCGTTACTGACTGGCCAGCGCGTTTCCCAAAGTGGTAGATTTGAAAGAACATGGTTGGTTACATTACCTTGCACGCCGATCGAAGTTCTGGTAGTACCAACAAAATGATGTATTGCTGTTCTGTGTATATGACCGTTGGCGGTTGAATAAACACACACTAGATGATGACCGACTCCGACGATAAATATAGTTCACCATCTGCTGCATCTGCATTGTAAGTGTAGCTATTTGTGCGGTAAGTGCGTCAATTGGTTGCTGGAGTGGGGTGGGACAGGTGAAGGGATTTAGTCGGGAAGGTGGGTTAGCTTCCAATATCTTATCTGCAGCGTCAGCTCACTCCATAATTTGGACGGTGGAATTTAACGATGCCAGTACTTCTCGAGTAGACAGAGGCAGATGTTTCATCCAGAGTTGTCGAAAAGTAGAATCGTCCATTTTTCGGGGTCCAAGCAGCTGTTCCACATGTCGGAGAAGTTGTGACGGCTTACCACCACCCAGCATCCAGAAAGGGGGATATAACGGAGTTATCTTGGACTGCTGAAGTAAGATGAGAGTTTCGACGACGTTCGTAGTACGGAGGAGCTAAAAAATTGGATGGCAGATCCGCGTAGTATTGTCGAGCGATTGCGCCACCTTTGAACATTACTTTTTGGACAACATTTAAGCAGCATGCAAAGGTGATGCAAAAAGTCGCTGTACACAAGTGGAACATTGTTTCTAGACGAAAATGAGAAAAACTCCGCAATAGCACGAACGATAATGAGCAGTCCTGTTTCTCAAAGCTATTTTACGTTCACTGTTAGTGACACCGAACTCAACTTCGGGTACTGACGCCTCTTTTGGAGTCGCCTTTGAACAGTGTTGTGCAGTTCATGACCACCGAGTGTTTCCAGGACATGGTTACGCATGCAGAAGCAATAGGAGTCTGTTGGACTTGTAAGACGTCACAGTTATAAGTTTTTCACTCATTTCCTTAATGATACTTGTCACGTTGCTGGTCTTCATTTCTATGCCTCTTTCTGCGGAAGATAATTCTGTTCCCTATCTTCAACAATTGACCGCCGATTCCTAGGTGACCTAAATTTATGATGATATCCGAAGATCCTTAAATGTTTTCACTATTTCTGCGTCGATTCGTTCTTCGTCCATGCCTTTTTTCTAAAGGTTTCCATAATCCTCACAGAGACGTGTCCGGGAGGGATGAACTATCTGCAGCTTCATGATTGTGACATGCTCAGGGCCTCCAGAGCCAAATGGGGACCATGCTTAGGGATAACTGTGGCATTCCCATGGGAGAAGACGAAGTGTGTATCCAAACTTCTTGAACTTGGTGTTCACCTGAGCGACATCTAGTGATGAGGGCCGGACTCATTGGAGAATTATGTCTAAAGAAAAGAGAGGTAAAGTTTATGAAAACGGACATCATTTTTCCATGCAGGAACAGTAAGCAGAGGCAGCCAACCACTTCATGTGTACATGATCGGAAGCCTTTTTTTTCAGAGACTTGCTCAAAGTTATAAGGGAAAAATTTCGGTTTCTAGTAGCTCGTTTGGTCAACACATCGCCCGATCAACCCAGGGCGGGATCAGTGGAAAGAGACTGCCAGTCCACAGCCCGAATCCAGACTGATCGCGTCGGCGCCGCAGCGGGCGTCTGTAGAGTATAAGCCTGCTGAGCAGCCGATTCCGAATCGGAAGGGAGGACGGCCGTAATGGCGGGTTCCGTATTAATAGGGTGTTAAGCTCAAAGGAAAATAATGAAAAGTTAATGGAAGGAAATAATAGCAAACACCGATATTAGGCCCATCAAATTTACAAATTTCGAGACCACTAGTCGCACAATGGCAGAGCGATAAAACACAAGTATAACCAAGGTGCACATAGACAAGTGTTCGGCAGTGAAAAATAAGGTTAAACAAACTGCATGAGAACAAGCTCCGACAAGTAAACGATATCAAGCTTTCACCATATATCAAGATTAACCATATATCGGAAATCAAATAGTCTTGCACGTAATGTGACAAGCTTTTACTAAGTATTTAATCAGCTGGACCGTCGATTACAATATAAGAAAGACTGGCGTGAAGGCCAGTGCTCTTAATTATGTATTGAGTAAGATGAAAAGTGTGAAAGCTGGAAAGATTAAAGAACGACAAGACGGCCCATGGAAATTACGGAATGTTTGAGCTCCATTGTCGAAGAAACATTCTGGCAAGTCAAAATGCAGGAAGAAAAATGCTAACACGAGGAATCTAGCAATTATCCGTTTCACAGGATTTGCCTTGAATTAGCTCAGAACGCAAAAAGGTGTCTTTGACGAGAATCCCAGATTTTAAATAATTTTAGAAATTTTAAAATCGGAATTACAGGCAAAGTACCTATAGCACCTCAATTGTAAATAAGCGTCGTTAATAGAAAAATTGGAATACATCAAATAAGTCCCAAAAGTGTTGACTTAATGATAAAAAGTTTTCCCACCATTTTCGCCAAAATATCCCGTTGTTGGCGTTGGCTCACTTTTTCAAGTTTTATAAATGCGATCATTGCAATCTTCCAGATGATATAGGTCATCCCGTAGCCTGAGTACTTCGCCTTGCGACATTTTGAAGATGCGGTCGAAATGGAAATATACGACCACACAGTGTTGGCACTGCATTTCAACAAGGACACTAACACATTTGATGGTGAAATATGTATGGCAACATTTCCAGCTTCTTTATCTATACGATATTTATGCTATTTCTCTTTGTTTGCAAGATTCCAGGTAGATACTGGTCGATGAAATGTTGCTCTTAGAAATGGTTGGAAATGACGCTATCATATGGTTGTATATGGGTGTATATAGAACGGCGTAAGAACAGGGTATCGAGTCCAATTCTATCAGCGAGAATCTTCAGAAGTAAATCCCACCCATTTTACTGCATTATTTCCGACTGGATTGAGGTTCCGTGGCGTTCATACAGTACAATATACGGAAGCATATGAAATCAAACTGCCTGCGGATTTCATCTCGGCCAGTCACACTATGATGTTTAGAATACCAGGTACCTGTCGCGGTGCAGAAAAATATTCCAATCGTTATGACAATCAACAGACTCAAAGAAGATGACTACCATGTATCCCAAACGCCTCAAATACAGGTTTTTCATCACTTCTCGCGTGTCCCTTCTCCAAATTGTTCATGGTAAAAGTAGCCCGGAAGGAGCCGCTACTAGTGTAACCACATACTGCATACCATGATATTGTTCACAGATTAAGTGAATCAAGTTGAAATAGCCACTACTGTGAACGCGTAATGCATACCCTGACGTCGTTGACAACCTCAGTCAATCGGGTGGAGCAGCTACTAGTGTGAACGTGTACGGCTTTCTGAGACGTTGTTGATAGCCTAAGTCAATCGCGTGGAGCGGTTACTAGTTTGGACTCATATTGCATTTTGAGACGTAATTCATGACTCAACTGAATCAAGTTAGGTTAGCCACTAGGTTGAACGCACACTGCATATCCAGACGTTGTTGATAGTCTTAGTCAATTGGGTGGAGCAGCTAGTAACGTGAACCTTTACTGCATACCCAGAAGTTATTCACAGTTTAAATGAGTCAGGTTGAAGCAGCCACTAGTATGAACGCCATGCTTGAGCATTTCTTCTCAAATAGTCTTTTCTGCTATGCTAAGCATGATTTTCATTCAGACAGGTCATACATAACCAATATACTTATCTTCACGAATAGCCTGACAGACGCCAGAGACAATGGCCTCATCTCGAATGCCATCTTTTCTGACCTTGCAAAAGCATTTGACCGCATCTCACACGGTCTGCTTGTATGTAGGTTAGAAGCTTATAGGATTCAAGGAGAGGTTCTCCGTTGGATTGCATCCTTTTTATCGAAACAGGACTTTCAAAGTGAAAACCAGATTGGACCTTTCTTCTCTCTCTCTGATCTCCGCTGGAGTTCCTCAAGGATCCGTAGTCGGTCTGCTTTTATTTCTATTATACATCAACGACCTCCTGACCTCACTTCTAGCAATACCATCCTTTATGCTGATGAGTTAAAAATCTGGAATGCTTGTAGGTCCAGTGCTTTGCAGATTGACCTTAGCAATATTGAGTTCTGGTCGGATGACCGAAGTCTCCCTCATAAAGACAGTGAGTGTGCACATATATCACTTGTGGGAAGCTCGGGGGACTAATTCGTGATACATTGTGCACACAATGTAACAGATATCACCAAAGTTGACCTTGGAAAGGACCTAGGGATTTGGCTGTCGATCGGTTTATCCTTTTCTCATCTCCACCCGATGGCCGCCCAAAGGAGATTTGGGACTCTCGGGATAATAAAGCATTTCCCGGCACAGACAGACATGCCTTTTAATCGCCCTACGGTGTCTGTATAAGACCACTGACTGAGTACGCAAACCAGGTCGTATAAGTCGGCTTGAGGAAGGACATACTCGCCATCAATCTTGTCCAGCTAGTAGCCACCAAAATGGTCATTGGCTTGCGGCACTTCTTCTACGGATCTCGCCTTAAAATTCTTGATCTTTATCCACTTGAGTTTCAAAGACTCCGCGGTAACTTAATCCCCACGCACTCCATCTTAAGCCCAGGAATAGTGTAGCAATTCTTTACTGCAGTAGGTGCTAACAGTCGAAGGGGTGACAACAAGACGCTCTGCAAGCTTCGACCTCGGACCTTTCTTAGGCAACAGCTCTTCTCTCATAAGGTTATCACCCGCCGGAACGATCATCCATTGACAGTTGTTAGCCGCTCTCTCAGGGACCGTTTCAAAGTGTTATTAGATTCCCACTTACTTAAGAAGTTGTTAGATTACTATTTTACTTTACTCTGTCGTCGATAGCCTCTGTGACCCCCAGAAGCGGCGTTGCAACTTGTTTTCAATGACCGCATTTTGGGTCAATAGGAAACCTCTGACATCGCAACGGACGAACTGATTGCATCCGGGTGACTTGAACCCCCAACCTGGGACCCGCGAACAAATAGCTGAGATCGCTGAAATTGCCGGTAAAAACAGAAGGAAACAAGGGGCCATAGTAGGATTCATGTGTGTGTTTAAATATGAGGACCAAAGTTCCGGAAGCACTTCAGAATAGCTACTTCGTGACATTTGATCTCAGACGTCTAGTAACTTTTTCATCTACTCTGAGTCTACTGGCGATGTCTGTGGATAAGCCACATCTAGAATTGTAGTTGCCAGCGATCGTGTGGCTTCTCTAAGAATTCTGGCCTCAACCGTGTTTTCCCGCTTGTCTGTTCTGTATACATAATTCCGTGTACGCCTGTTATAGGAGGCCTGCCATGAACTCGGTGCCACTCTCTTCAGTCATGCGACCGATTGCATGCAGCGAATGCTTGCTCTTTTTCTAACGACTCACTGTTTCATTCTTCAGGGTCGTTTAACCCGAACCGCTTACAGCGTTGTCTAACGCACTCGAAGTTTCCACGCACTTTTTGCTTGGCGCGATTCCGAGTGCCGTCGAGTGGGATGTAGCCCACCTCGCACATCTTCTCTTTTCTCTCCTGGTTGCTGCGGTTGGTCCCAGACTAGGCTAGAACTAACTAGTTATCATACTTCCAAACATTGTTCGAAATATACGTTTCGTTTCTAGACCCCTCTGCGTTCTATAGTTTGATGCCGGTTGGGAGTGTTTTTCGATTGCTCTTCAGAAAATGCGTATTAAATTGTCAGTGGACGAGGGTCAAGCTCATACCCACCTGTCCAGTACATAGTGACGTCGGTGATGCGCAAACGTCTACAACTCATCAGTCGGCTGAGCAACCAGTTTGGCTCCAAAATAGGCAGTCCTTAGGGCAAGTTTGTTAATAGTGGGGAGCTAACGTACAAGAAAAATATGAAGAGGTGAAAGGGAAGGAAATGGAACTCCCCGGCATTGAATCCACCGAATTCACAAGGTTAGAGGCAGACTATTCATGTTAACATGTGCAACTACAACGGTTTTCATATTGGCGGAGCGGTAAAGCGCAAGTAAATCTAATGTGCACATAAACAACGGCTCAGCGGCGAAAAGTGAGGACGGATAAACCGCGTAAAAACATGTTTCGATAAGCAAACGATTTTAAGGCTGAGCAATATATCCAAATTAGTGTTCATTGGAAAGACGATTTGTCACGCGCATAATTTGAATAGCCGTGCCAGCCCTTGCAAAGTAGGCTTTTAGTTGCTACCACGAGTACTTCAGGTTTCAAAAGAAGAATAAACAACAAGGAGAGACTAAGTTAAAACATCGTTCTTCCAGACGCACGATAGTCAACAAGAGGTCAACGCAAGCAGCAACTTAAACAGTATGATTCACATCACATGTGTTAAAACGTTGTGGACATGTGAGCGTCATGAAACGCAACAGTAGGAAGGGGAACACGCACAAGCTGTTGCTCAGCGCCCCAAGACAAGAGATTACCGTACCATATATGTAACCACGGGAAATCAACACCAAGGTGCGTACAAAATAAACAACCCTATAAAATTTGCACGGGATAAGGAACAAAGGTTTACTGTGAAATAAACAGAGGAAATTCTCGGGCCGTGTAGTTGCCTGATGGATCCACTGGCCTGCTTGCAGTAGGACGTGCGTAACAGTTCTGGAACGCACACTCTATCTAGGTTACTAGGAAGCTTTACATGCTGTACAGTTTCCGAATGGTTGTTCGCACGCCAGGTGAGTATGTGGTGAGACTCTAAAACCACACGATTCCTGTCTAATCACCGGTCGATTACTGGCTTAAAATCCCTCTTGTTTTTCTTCCCTTGCCGGTGCTAAGTAAGACGATACACAAGACCATATGTATATTTCATCTACTGAATAGATTTGACACAGTAAGTAATTTCATTCCCTATTCTCAACAGCTTTTTCATATATCACGTCCAAATTGATTGGCTTAGTACGTTCATCGTTCTGTGCCTCGTACGATATGGAACGTTGAACCTGTTCCAGCATGATTGGTTTATTTATAAAGGGTAGACCTTAGATTTGTCTTTGTTTTGCCGTTTGCTTTGTGCAGTGGGCTACCGCGACGAAGTTTGCACTGCGGATGCACGCGTAACGTGTACGTTTCCCCCTTTTATAACTTTCGTTGCTTGTCTACCACAAATGTCTTGTTTATTGTTGTTTAGCACCATCGGTTCCATGTATACTCGGTTGTTTTGATGAACTAATTTTCCGTCATTCGGCGTTCAGATACACTTCATCGTATGGTTTCCATGTGATCTCACGAATGCCAGTCGTAGACCCTGATTTCTTCGGTTACCGTGGTCGAAAGAAATCATCACATATACCGTTGTCCCAACTTGCTACTTGGTACAGAAATTGAAATGACCGAAATGTGTGTTACGAACGGATGCGTGTTTGTTTTAATTGACCAAAAGCTGAAAACGACCTTAACCTATGTTATTTCCGAAATTCGGTGAGGCTGGTGTCGGCTTGGAGAGATGAAGCAGAAATACGGAAACAATGTGTATAATAATGTGTGAGATACTGCATAAATTGTTTATCACATCAGTAACTGATTGTGCTGTTTTATTTTTAGGACATGGATCATACCGCGGCTCTCAAGGCTGTTTTTGAAAATCGTGATTTTCACACATTCTTACAGTTCCAAGAGTGTCTGCAAGGGTTCACGGAGGATGTCGGTGTTATATACGTTCACGGGACAAGCCCTAGGTCAAAATGTTTTGAAATACGATAAGGCGGGGTGTAAAGAAACCCTGAGGACCATCTGAATTTACTCTCGCTGTACGAAGTGTAAGAGACATAAGAGCGAATGCAGAGATGTGCGACGTTTTCAGTGATTTAGTGTTTCATTTTTAACCATTCGGTTCTTGCAATGACCGTTACAAATGACGATTTCATGTGATCCGAAGGAGCGCCTCTCTGGTTGTGAACGCAACCATCCCCTAAACCGTCTGGTATATGAGTAACATCCCACAAATTGGAAACTCTCCTTGAGCCAGGCAAACGACTCTAGGAGTCTGTTTCAGTACAATACGCTGGCTGTCGATATTAGGTAGTATATCTCAAATGTTCGGGGGAAGTTTGTCACAACTGCTGACATTGGAAACATTCGACTCAAGTTGAAGCGGGGCATCAGAGAACCCCACGGATGTGGTCTCGGAGACTAACAAGGAAGGTTTCCCACGTACCGTGCAGAATGACTGCAGAAGATGTATGCATATTTGTCGTGTTCAGCGAACACAAGTTAAGCCGTTTAGACGTTTTCCGCCTGTGGTGGACATGGACGACACACACGGGACCAACAGACACGTTTGTCAGAAAATTTTCTGATATTTCTGTAGCTTGAAGTTATATCAGTTTCTAGTTGCAGATGGCACACAAGGAATGTTTGCAACTTAAACTACAAGCCCTCTGACGGAACTGCGTTGACCTGCGGAATCATTGGATCAACATAACGAAGAAGTACTTCATTATATTTAAATAGCATTTGTTTCTTTCATTTTTTGTCCAACTGAACAAGACAACTTGACTCGCTTTGCAACAGGAAAATTGGTGTTCAGCCATGAGGACGTAAAATAACTGAGTAAGGATTTTGTAGCCTAGTGTTCTGTGCTGACACTATCAACGTACTCGGCACCTTTTTCGTCATAACTGGTATGCACTTTCATTCGTGTGAGCGCTTGAGTTGACAGTCTTTTGAGTATCATGTGAACATTCCGTTACAGTTTTCAAAAGGCATTCCAAAGAAAGTCCAAAGACCTTCAAAAGATGACCGTATTTCTTGTGAGTTTATCAGCATCCAGCGAACAACGTCCTTCAACATAAGTGGCTGCCTCACCAACTGTCTTAAATTACAAAAGATCTCAAACAGAGCCTAATTATTTTCTGTCCATTTGCATTCTTAAACCAGTTATTTGTGCAGTTTTCGAAGTGCACAACTTCGTCTTGTGCGGGAAAGGCCTCCTTGAGTTGATGCAGAGCCATTGGAGAAACAAATGACCTATAAAGTTTCAGTCGATCAGGCCGATGATGTTCAAGTCACGCTTGAGCCCAAAGTATGAAGTGTGTGACAGTACAGTTTGCTCTCGCTTACTGTCCGTTACAGCAATTCGATTAAAAAGTGCTGATTGCGAAAGAGACCCATCTTCTTACGAACATCGTAAACAAATACCGTCTATATACATGGTTTTGGATGTCGTCACACATGAAAGTAATAATACTCAATGTTGCAGACGAACACGATACGTGCGGCCGTCATTTGTACAGCGGTCTCGTCCATGACGAGCGTCATCTCTGTCACATGTTTCCCTATAAGCTGAACAATTTCAAACGGTTTACGAATATTTCCACACATTACGCATAGGCTAAGTCACATGCCGTCTGTAACCAAAACTTATGGAAGTCTAAATTTCGCGAGTATCAACAGACGTTTGATGACGTATTTATACCCGCTTATCCCATGCATGGCATCCAAATTCATCACATGAGAAAACGTCTAAACACCTGGATTTGTCTTCTTTTTGCAAAACAGATATGCAAGCGTCTGTCGCCTTCATCTTGGACAGTACCTTAGACTTCTTTGAAATCAGCTTGTGGGAACATTTCCGGGAGATGTTCTGACATATTAACAAGCGTTATACCACAAACTCAGCTGGTATTTCAAGCTTCAGAAATTATCGTAGGTTTTTGGTGTCAGTGGTTGTGATGAATTCGCCACAAATGGTATTTGCAAGTTGCTCATTATTATCATTCAGTGCACTGTACCCCAACAGACTTTTGGAGGCGTTGACTTCATTCAAGGGCAATCCTCGATTCGTCGAATGAGACTGAAACACTAAGCAATTAACAGGGTGGTTGTGTTCTGCATCAAAAAAGATCACAGCCAAGTGGGTATTTAGATGGGCCACACGAAACCCCGATTTACAAGTTGGATCGCGGGAATTACCTTCTTGAAGCTGACGATAATTAACCCACAAACCACGCCGCACACCTCTGTAACCACTTATACACCTCTCATACTTCGTTCACTGATAGTAAATCTAGACTTGTCTCAAAGAACCAAGCCGCCTTACCCTGTCGTGCTTCAAAACTGTTTTCGATGTCTAGCTGGCCTCACAAACGTATACCACGCTTTCATTTTTGATGTATTTTTTCAGCCAACTTAAGAATTCCAAGGAAGAATGATTCTTAAAAATCGATCTGGTGGCTACGGTATAATCCATGTCAAGAAGGCAAAATTATGGTTAGTTACTAAAATTGCAGATAAGCTCACGTAATCATAGATTAATATCATTTTGTATTACCATACGTTTACATACAGCAGTTATGTAACCCGCAAATGATCAAAACAAAAGTAGTTGCAAGGGGTTCTTTGAACAACGTAGGATACGGTATTTCCGACTGTCGGCTAATTAGAAAGATGTGCGACAACGATATGGATCCCTGAAATTCAAGCTATTGCACCAAGTGCCAAGGAAAGAAGGCGAGAAACGTGACGAATTACTTCGTTAATCCACGACAGCTCATGAAATGACGGTCCACAAGCGAGACTCGTGGCCATTTGACTACACTACTTTCAGTCCTCTTCAACCTGAAGAACTTGGATATCCCGTTAATTCAAATTCATGGTGGGAGAGCACCTTCATTACGTTTGGCGACGATACCGTAAAACAGCCATCACATTCGATTATCACTTTTAGACGAGGAAGATAGTCTCAGTAACTTGGTCGTCTGAATCAGCGTTATTGAAATAATCCATTGCGCATTGGTTAGTTCGTTATCTCTAATGTCCCGGAACCGTTTAGCAGTGTGCTGAACCAATGTATGAGAAAACGACCTTAGTTGTGGGGCAAAAAATCTATTGTTACTGACCAAAACACGCATGTGACAGTTCAGACCAAAAGTCGCAGACCATCTCAAACTTCAGGAGGCACCAAAAACAGCGCAGGTTGGTCAGTATACCAGATAAACTCCAAACGTTGTAAGAAACTTGAAACGAGCGTACGGGTGCATCAGTCGAGTAAAAATTCGTCGCCCGATGCTTCTCTTATGATGATAATTTCAAGTAAACTTGTACAAATCCAACCTTCAACAATAAACCAAGTTTTGAGGAGTTATTCGAGATAGCATAGTTCAGCAGGTATGTACTAGAACGTTATTGGAGAGAACTTGCTGAGGTATCAAGCATGTGAGATTCTTCCATTAAGTCTTGCCGAATGATGCCACTAGGCAACTCATGTTAATGCTTTTCCATGAGTGGGATCATCCTAACCTTCGCTCTTACTCAACTGATCTCTTGCTAATCCATGCATCAATCCGAAATAAATCCGCAGTACGCTAATAGCTATAGAATATTTCCAGCATTAGAACACACTGGACTATTAACAAAGCGTAGCGAGATCACCTTCGAAGTTTTGAAAATCCTAAACTGCCTGCGACGTGACAGTTGCCAAACCAATATCACCGTGCCCGTTCACCCTACTTTGTGAACATAAATTTACTACAACTACTGACATCATAGCTAATATGCTGGCGTAGGTATTGCAGTTTTACTCGTGGCTGTGTAATGGATCAACGCCATCTTCACTACTGCAGGCTGCATTCACTAGAATAGCAATGCTTTAGCTTTCGCCATCGGGAAAGCCGCTCAGCTAGTCTGGGGCCTGTTTAAATTCTGAAGGTCGACTGGAGTTCCGTTGACGTTGGTCCTCTCTGGCGGCGGCCGTGCGGTTGTGCTTGAGGCTATCCCGTGTTCAAATCCTCAACACCTTTACCTGTTACGTTGAAGTCCGCTTGTGAAGGGTGAGTGAATAAATAAATAAATGTTCGTTTGTAGAGTCGCCGTTTTCTCATTACGACTTCCCATTCGCGTTAATACAGGGTTGGGGAAACTTTGGGCGCACGAATCAAGGAGCTAGTTTCGCGGTAAAAGACGGACAGAATGTCAATAGCACATATATGAATAAGCGCGATAACATTAAGTTATGTGATCATCTTCTGTTGTATTTGAACAATTCCGCATTTCACTTCCTTGGGTAGTTTCTCGAAATGCCCAAAATGTGCCTGACCCACACTTAGGTAAACACATAAATCTCAGCGGCCGTGTATTAGTAAGGTTATGGGCTGGATGACACAAGTATCTGCTATGCAAACTTCAGCAATCACGGTCCCAGTCAATTCCGCATAACACAACGTATTTGCAGATGGTAATACCCCACTTATCAAAAAGTTTTATGTTGTCTTTAGACAGCTTATCTCACTGTCACCAGGTTCAAATGCAACTCAGTGACAGATCGTCATGACTGAACTGTCGGTGCTTACTAGGGCTCCTTATGCAAAGAAGGACAAGTTGCAACTTAAGCCCCCACGGGTGTGAACGTATGCTCGAATAAGGAGTACCGCGCTGTAAACGGCGGCAAGGTGCTGGACGGATGTCACGTTTTCTTCACCCAAGACGTCTCAGCCAACACCGAAGGCACCCGGCTGTACACAAAAATGGGTTTGGTTCGCGCTTACTATCACCCCCCAGCAACGCCGAAAACATTCCGAGGAAAGCGGTGATAACACCATTCTGTTTGCTAGCATCTCCAAGAGAGTTGTTCGGCCTCAGAACTACCTTTCTGACATTTTAGTGATTCACCGATGACGTAACAGGCAGTTTGAACCTGGTCCTTTTGAAATTCTTTTAACTTCCAGTGGCTAACGCCTCCGAAGAAGAGCACTTGATCCACCTGCCACAAACCTTCGAACGATCAGCGGCGTTTAATTTTACTGCCAGTGTGACCAATTGTGTCCTTGATCGAACATCATTTAACTCCATTAAGATACCACATTGATCGATCAAGCGTTCGTTTATTTACCGGTAGTGTGTGAGCGACTCTAGACTTCGAACGTTCTGTGCAGTCGCTGCTAGCCCTCAAATTAACGATAAAACAAAAAATTATCACCGATTCATTCCGAATTGGGTGCTCTCGACAATACTGATGGCGCACATTTCTCAGCGCGGCTGCGCGACACAGTCGTTTGAGCTCTAACAGTGCACACAAGTTCAACGGATACACATGAATAATAAAAATACAATGCGACAGATGTGAAAATCAGCATAAAAAAGACGCTTATTAAAGTGGAACAGAATTGCAGTTTACAATGAAAACGAATCTACGAAGTATTTACAAGATGTTTCAAAAGTTGTACAAGGTTCAGTCCAAAGGTCTGGTGTTGAATCAATTTTTGTTTGCAGAACCGTAAGAAGGCGTTTGAAATAATAATGAAAATCCAACAAAAAAGGGTCATGAGAAACTAGACAAAAAGGGGTTTTGCCGGCCTTCGATACAAATCCAAGAAAATGTGGACAAATCCATAAGAACGAATGGGGACAGGAGCCTTCGAAATCTGGCCGGCCGACGTGTCAAAAACAAAGCAGTACTACGTTAATGACTTTAAAAAGTCAGAACTTTGGCACACTCACCAACTGCTCTACCGACATGGGATATTCAGTGGCGAGACACTGTGAATTATTGTCTCTCACGAAATGGTGTTGCGCGATAAAGAACAAAACAATTACACCTGCTATACGGAGAAATGTGAGGGGAGTATGTTAATTAGGACGAGTATGCGACCGTCTGCAAACCGTCTAAACGATGTTAGCTTTTGAGTGCTTGTTAGCAAAATACGTGACTTTGACAAACATTTGTTATGTGGTGGCAGCAATAGTTGGTGGCTAACTGCCTCTATCAGAGTGGAAATACTGTTGGCATGTGATATGGGTTCGCCCTATGTGACTGATATAGTGATCCAAATAGAGGCGCAGCGTAACTTACAGAGCAACATACTAGGAAGGCGTAAAACAGGAGGGGAGACACAAGAGGAAATGAGGAGGTGGAATGCGGTCGTTCGAGGTGTGATGGACAAGAAGAGTTACTGAATAGACTAGGTAAATGCGAACGTACTTCACTAGGCCGCTGGTGATAACGAAGTGAACGAATGAGACAAAACAGTCACAAGGTACCAGCAAGCTACGGCAATCAGAAGGATTTGACTCACAGAAGAATGTTCACAATATTCCAAACACGCTGTTCTGAGCGTGTTTCTCACAGATGCGTTGAGAAATATACCATTATTATTATTATTATTATTATTATTATTATTATTATTAATTAATTAATTAATTAATTAATTAATTAGTATTCGGGAGTTGGTAATGTCACAGAGTTGCCGTGGGCTGGTGAAACGCGATCAGGGATGCGACGATGTTCGTAGTGCAACGGAGCTAAACAATTGGATGATAGATCCGTGTAGTATCGTCAAACGACTGTGCAAGGAGAGAAGAGCAGACCGATGTGTACAAAATTTGTATTGTATTGAAAGGTCACTTTCATCGATTTGAACAACATGCAAAAGTGAAACAGAAGGTTATTGTACATAAATGAAGCATCGTTTGCAAACAAAATTAGGAAATCTCCACAGCGGCACAATAATAAGGCGCGTTCGACAATTACCGCTTTCGCAGATAGTGGGCTCGAGGATCATCCCAAAAGAAAAATGACAATTTAGGGGCGAATGCTTGTTTTCTAATGTTTTTAAAATATTTAAACACAATTGTTGAGCGAATGGAGCGCAGTTAATCGATTAGAGGTAAACGTTTTAATGAGAAAATTAGGATGCATCGAAAAAATGTTTGCAGTACTAGTGTGGTTAAGAAATCTACCATCATTTTCAAGAAACCGAACCACGGGAACTATGTATTTCGCGGGTATGGCGTTTCAAGGCCGAAACGAGTTGGAAATGGCCATTTGCACAGATATATATTTCGTGAAACATTAAAATGCATATTTCAAGATGTGGGTACAGATTTTCTGTGACATACTAGCTGTTTCGCAACAGGAAAAATCAGCTATACCTAAAAATTTGCACTTTTGTTGAGAAAAATGTTCAGCCATTTTTTCCAGGAAATCGTCGTCTTGGCCTCCGCAATGGACTCCGCATTCTGAAAATTACTATAGTGCAATACCTACCCTGCCTTACAGAACCGCTCAATTTCTTGTGGTTTGGGAGATATAAATCATTCTGTAACTTCCGACCACATTGCGTTTACATTACATTTTACACTCAGTACTCAAGTGAATTCCAATGAAATCTGTCACCACGTTTGTAGGTGAGTTATACGTCTGAGTTGTATGTTCAATCTGTTCCAGCGTGACTATTTTAGGTAGAAAACGATAGATGAATTGTCCTCCACAAAAGCGATTGTCCTTGATAATATCACCTGGTTGTTTCTACAGATATATCCACGGTCCATATAGGACAGTGTAGCTGGGAGTAATATGTCTCACTTTATAATTAACAGCTTACGTGCTGTCTGTTTTATTACTTTCTGACTGTGGTTGAGTGTGACTTGTCACTTGTACGCCGCTTGGTTCTTACTTATCTGACGGTTGGTAACCCACTTTGATATCCGTCATCTTCACCACGATACCATTGATTCTCACCTGTAATAATTCAGCTACAACGGTTCAGCCTTCATACCATAGACGCTTATGAATCCGGTGATTGTTGGCCTGTGTTTTTGCGGGCTTCAGACTTCAATGATGGTTATCATTATGTTTTCTAATCTTTTGCCTGCCCATATTTCCCATTTAAGATCCCGGAATGCTATCCCAGGAGCTTCATGCTTGTCATACCGCGGGTCATCAACGTGGTCTGATGTTAATGGTAGTTCATCGTTGCGTAACTGTACAAACACCCAAAAGTATGCTGCTCACCCTGTTTGTACTTTGTGGTTAGAGCACCCATTACCAGCCCTCGTGTTAAAGGGTTGTGGGATGATGGAACCTTCATGTTGACTGCAGTTGACTCATCGTCTGAGTGAGATGCTAGGTATTCCGTTTACAGGCCATTCTGTTTATCTTTTCCACATTCTGAAGAACTTGATTCAGATCATCAAATGTGCAGATAAAGAGGCTGTTTCTTAGTTGGTCAACAAGCTGGCTGCAGGTCACGGAGACTTATCACTCATTTTTGGTTGAGTGACAGCGTCACAAACGGAACTAACAAATTTGAAAGACTTCCTCGTACTTTGGAGGGCGAGAAAACCAGACCGACGACTTTTGCAATCTCATCAAAATATATGTTGATGATAGTTCAGCGCCGGAAGACTGCACTATCGCTCACAAGTATACTGTCTACCCCGTTTACGTCTTATGTTCAAAACACCAGTTACCAGCCCTGTGCTAGAGGATTGTGTCATGTTGGAATTTTCATGTTAACCGATTTTGGTGGATGGAACTCATCCCATCATTAAAATAGGTGGATCGCTCTTCATGAAAAGATGTACCACCTGGAGTGTCACTTGGTGCCATAGAAAGACAAACCGACAATGAGTTCGTGGTGGTTTGCTCTACGAACGGACGAAAAACGACCACCTTATTGTCTGTCGTTCGGGGACATTACCGGGTTAGCCGGTTACTTTACTTATCCTTCTCATTTTTAACCCCACACCATTGTAACAACGGACGAATAAAGAGTTTACAGAGCTTTGGGTGGAATAACTCATTACGAACACCGGGTAATAAACCATTCAATGAACATCGTAGATCCCGGGAACAGGGTTATCCTTAAACAGAATGTCGAAAATCTTTGGTCATTCGTTAGGAAGCACTTTCGGGCCATGTCAAGATCAAGCGAACGTTGGTCGCAGTCACATCTTCAGATCATTTTACACAAACGAAATCCTGGGAGCGTGATTGGCAAAATATAATTTACCTTGTCTCATACGGCTGTGATTGAAATATACAATATTAATAGGCCCCAGTAACATTGATGTTGAAATATGGTGATTTCTTAAATTTCTTGGAACGTGGCTGGTTAAAATCTCATGGAATGCAAAAGCTGTGATTCCTGATGGGTGATGTGCAACTTCAGTCATTTAAGATCTCAAGCTACTTAACAAACACCAATAAGCTTTGAAATGAACCAAAACCAAATATCCGGCCTCCGGCACTTCTGGGTCCCTCTTCAGCTAATGACTCCCCGGGGAGGACCGGTAGTCAAGGGCATAATTGTAATGGGTGGGTGAAAGATAAAGTTCCAGTAAAATTATAATAACAAACAGTAGTATAAACTTGCTTATTGATTAGAACAGGTAAAGCGTTCATCAGCACCGAACAATCATAACTGTACAAGGAAACTAATGCTGGGCAGAAAAATGTGACAGTAAAGTGAGTTTACACCGGGGCGCAAGAGCCCAAGTGGAACTCCGATATGCCCGTCAAGTAACTATTACGAGGTCTAGTAGTGCATGCGGTCAACTTAGGTGTCACGCCAAGTTTCATACCATCATGCCAATTCAGGTGTGCTCTTGTTTGCACAATATTAAACGATCTGCTGTACTTATCTCCTCAACTGTCTTTTTCTATCCGCGTGAGGTTTCTGCTGCAAAACACACAGAGAGAACCTGTTTACAAACATTCTGACACTCCCTTTTATGGATGTGCAAACATATGTTGTCCTCGAATGCTGCCATAAAGCATGGATGGGTGCAATTATTGAATAGATGTTCTCTGCGAGGAACACATTAAGAGACAATGAAGGCATATTCTGTGAGTTAAGGACATATATGTCCTGTCTAGACCAACATTTAGCTCCAACGTCATCGTGAGGTGCTGTGGCAAGGAAGGTATCAATGCGCTTTACAGCACAGATAGAACAAGCTTCTGCCAGTATCACAGGTCGCGGTACTCCCGAGAAAAGGATGGGCTTATGGGGACAGTTATCGAATACGTTTCCCGTGGACGGTTACATCAGAAGAGGCTCCAGTAGGGCCCTCCATCCGTGCATAACCAACTTAGTTTCTACCAGTAGCTTGAGCTGCAGGTCCCCCAAAATGACACTCAGTCTTCTAGGGGTATAACTTTGCACAATTAGCACCGAGACAGTGCTTGATAAGTCTCCTGACAAAATCCGTCTAAGTTGAAAGCTGGCGTCTCACCTAGCAGTCGGTTACAATAGCGGCTGAAACTTCTCAAGGTGATCAGAACTCTGGCATAGGTTGGGGTAAACCCCGCGCCCTAGGTCAATCAAAAGTTCCTGGTGGTTCTCCGAGAGAATCGATCTTCCGTGTCCTGGGCATCTTACCAGAGGACTTTGATCTTAGTTGGACGCACTAATCCACCTTACTTCTTGGTCTAGCATCCCGAAGCGAACGCAACCAAGGAGCCAGACTCATGCCGAACTTTACGCCCTCAACGCCCCCATGAAATAAAAGGCCTGCGATATGGTGTTTCCTCTTCACACTATGCGGTCGAAAGACATCCAGGACACTCTTTGCGTCTCAAAAAACATGCACCTGGTTGTCAGCTCCAACGTGCTAATTGGTTGTGTTAAAATTTTACCTGCGTAAGCAATCATGAAAGTGTTTTAGGAACAGAGATAACAGAATTCTCTCGTAGAGCCACAGGGAAGATCATGGACTAAACAGAATCTGTCATGGCACACCGGAACCAGACCGCGCGTAACACAGAGACTTTCACACACGCGTAAGTCTCGGTGAAGCTCCCGCCACATCTCAGTAGGTGCCTCAGAACTACCGGGCAGTGAAAGGCCATCACCTCGTCAATCCTCCGCTCCTCCTTTACCAGTTATTAGTCTCCCTTCCTGAACTCTTCATCATGCCCTTCTGTCCCTCTTGTACAACCAAACGAGGGAGTTGCTAACCACCACTGGAACTCAACACTCCGATATCAGGCCAAAATGACAACGGCCGCAAAACGGCCCGGTAATTTTTCTCTAACAGGAGGTAAATGGAGATCCGCAAATACCAATCAGCAGATATATGGACTCGGTATGAAATATCACATTCGTTCAAAATAGTGTGTTCCCAGAGTTTTCGGCCGTCAGTGGTTGAACATAAGTAAAAGTGTCCAAACGCCAGGTGGCTGCCAAAGCGACCTTCAAATGGGTGCGGTTATATCACCAATAATATTACTCACACGAGGGGAGTATGCGACCAGTAAGGGAAACGTTTGCGCGGACGTTACACCCGCTCACTGGATCTGAGTAACCAGATTCTATAGTGTCGAAATCTTGCATTATTATGTGGTTACCCAAAACTGTAACTTTCTCAAGGATTTCGGCGACAACCGATGTTTTCTTCCGTGCGTTCCATGCGCGCGTGTTACCCACCAGTTTGTTATTGAAATCGTCGTTCCAAGCTTAGCATTTATTTTTGTGTGTAGCTCTTTCGTTTTTCTGAATAACATCTTATTCGACTGTTTACTCGTTTAGTGTCAGTTATGATCGCGGTAGAATTGATCGCCGGAGATAGGCGAGATTACTCACCTGAAAGACAGCTTCGCTTCCCAACAGTAGTTGCTACAACCAAAACTTTGAGCAAAGCGCAAACAAATGCTGTCCCCTGAATTCAAAGCAGGATGAACCAAGACTCTACAGTATTATTTGGCAAGCAATAGATTGTGCAAAACAAGCAGCCTCACAGACCGGTTGCAGCATTAAATATTACGGTAACACTGTGAGATAAATACACAAATGAACCACTTGAGACGACTAAATATTACAACATGAGTGTGCAGAGTTACCTTAAAGTCCTTCTGATAAAACAAGCAAAACAGAAAAGTTCGCCTCCTGGGAAACAAGCCAAGTAAAAGCAAACAAGTTGTACAATGACCAAAAAAGCCATTAACATACCAAATGCAAGTGAGTGTGTTCAGTCAGGTAGCTAAACAAATGCGGAGTTGCATACAAAAGAGCTAAGTACAAAATTTGGGCATCGGAAAAACCTGGGAAGAACTTTCCAACAAATTAGGCGACCGTGCACGTCAGTTTCACTTTGTAGGATTCATCTGCGCCCTTGTTTGTCGATTCGGTTCAGTCGATGGCTATTACTGCTGGCCCCAAAATAAAAAAGAAGTAGTTGTCCTTTTCATTCTGAAAAAAGTGGAAATATATGGCTTGTCGTTTTTTAACTATAGCTTTCTGCTTTGTTTCTGCCTTGATTGCGCGTAGAGTTAAATGATGAGTAACTCTCTAAGTAGACGTTGTGTTATATCATTCCGTACTCTCTTTTTCAAACTGATGGGCCCGTTTCATGTTCTAAACTGCGTGGTCACCTTTACCACCATATACATGTGCCTTTCTTTGTTTTAAGAGTCACATCACGGCAATTGATTGGCTCCATCGACATTCGAACGTGCGTTTGTTTGTGCTCTAATTTTTTGGGATACCGCCACAACTCTGGGAACATTATTGTTAATCTCACTTTGGTTTGGTAGTATTAAGCTACAGCCTTTTGAGTTACACAATTTGTTGGCAGTTTTGCGGCAGCCTATAATGGAAGAGTTTACGGATGGTATTGAACTCCGTCCGTCCATATGACCTATTGAAATCTACCATCGCGAGCCGCGCAGGATCCACAGAGGACGATGGGAGGAGTAATCACCAAGGCGTTCAAAGACCTGAAGACCTGTTCACCACACACGTTGACTTATGGGTAATATTCCGACAGACAGTTAATTGATGTGCGAGCGTCGGATCCAACGACTGTCCTGGAATTTACAACTTCCCCTGCATATTCTTAGGGCCTGAGCCTCGAAAAAGTCGCAGAAATTCGGAAACACGTCATACAGTGTTCCGCACCATCTGTGAGCCCCCAGGATGGAGCACGCGGACGCTATGGCGTACATTACGATTGAGCACAAGGGCATGGGATTCGGAGTAACCCAATGTGATCAACACCTCGATCACATTTTTCGGAGTGTTGTCAAATGCCATTCCAACAAAGAGCGGGGAGCACGAACAACTCCATATAGTGTTGTTGGTACCACTACACTTTCAAACAAAGGCAATTAAGTGTGCTCAGCAGCAAAAATGGAGTGAAGACAACTGTCAATTCCGGATGTCTTCGAGCTATGATTAATCCACTCGCAACTTCCATCGATATGCCGGATGCCGAACGGTCGTGTCTGTAAGTCAGCAGGGGTCTTTCAAATTTTAGGCCCGCTGAACAACCTAATTTGGTCCCGAAATATGGTGGTAAAGGCCACTTTGTCATTAATAATGCGCTAAGGTATGAAGTGTTAGAGAAATTGCGATGATTGTAAATCACAACGGAATACTATATGTTATTGCTGTTTTACTACATGAACAATTAGATTGTGCAGATACCGAATACATTACAATTCCGTTGACTGACGTGCTGCGTGGTTACTATTG
>LUCH01003738.1:52702-65019 GCA_013368495.1 Paragonimus heterotremus | reverse complement strand
ACAGGAAAGAGACACGCCAGTTTTGTTGCCAGACGTCTAAAGACGTCAATGTAGTTCACATGGCTACTGTTGTGATCCAATAACGCGGATGTCACAAGGGTTATTTATTCGACAAAGCAATACACCCGTTGAGCATGTAAACCAAACCTGACACAAAAACACTCATTTGCACGCAGTATTCAGCCCCAGATAGTCTGGGCTACCACAGATGTCAGTGCTCAGTTCCATTGAGTAGCAGGGACTGTTATGGGTGATGCTGCACCTTGATGATCCTTCTTGCAGTCTTCTTGTGGCTTGTAGGTTGTCAAGAAATATGTCTGCTACTGAATAGCCGCGGTATCAGTAGTATATTACGATCGCTGAACTCCACTGCACTAGTTCTTTGTAGCTGGTCCTGTTGTGACTTGATTGAAGCATCGTCAACCTTTTCTGGACCTAAGTGTGAACTTGACCGTTGACCTGATTGCGTAATGGTCCCTCCGTTTTACTTGTTCAAATGGCTCGGAACTCTCACACACACACTGTGTGTGTGTCAATTGTTGAATCATTCTATAAGCTCGTGATGCTAGCGTTACGTAATGAAATATAGTTCAGATACACTGTAGGTAGTACACATAAAGCAACTGGATGATAAATTGGAATTACCTGGAACACTACGTTCACAAGAAATGCAACCTGGTCACCGTGAATAAATCTGGATGGTTCTGGTCAGAAGTAGACAGAAAGCTTTTTCCAACTAGATCGAAAAGAGACTATTGGATAAGCACCGGTTACCCTCCTATCGGTAACATGTTTAGCCCACTCATTATAGATTTCTTGACATTTTACCTTATCCATCATTTGATCATTCCTCGGATCCATTTGAATCTGTTCATGCGATACGATTGCCAACGTTTTGTTGCCATCACGCCTTATGTGAATCAAGACGCTTGCAGAGTTCGGAATGGGTTTAAACATATTGTCTACTAGTTCGGATCTTGGTCCTAGAAATGTTCCATCCAATGTTAGAGTCGATGGATTCTGTGGGGAGTAAATGCAAGACAGCAGTGTGTTGAACAGATTGAAACTTATTGTCAGATGGTTATTCGCTTAATTCGGATAAATAAATCAAACTTCAGCCTCCATTACACATGGTTCAGATTTTTTAACTAGCTAGTCTTTGTTTACAGATGAAATATATGTTTTATCAAGGTACCAGACCAAGGTTCTCTCTCAGTAATGCATAGGGCTTATGACCCACAATGTGTTGTTCAGTAGAAGCAGATCACGGTTGAATGACTTGTTGTCTGCTTCCTTGTAAATAATTGTTGAGATCCATAGATTGTGTGCAGAAAATTCGTCTTATTCCCACTAGAGTGAACAACACTCAGTAGAAATGGAATATTACATCTAGCGTACTACAAAGCGATCTCTGCATCCGTTCACCATGATATACTGTTCATTTATTTATTGTACACCAAGCTAACAACTAAAACAATGAGCATGTTGGTAACTTGCATGCAAACAGGGCGCCACAAGAATCAATTCAACACTGTCTGCTGGAGTTTTTAGCGGACACATTGTTGTAATACAAGAACGCGATTGACCTCAGATTTGTTTATTCCGTAAACCCATACGTGTTTTCTGTATTGTAACACGACACCAGACAAATCCACACATTTGCAACGTTGCTTCCAGTACGTCGCGGTTGCCACCGTTGTTAATGCCCAGTTATTCTGCTTATTACTAATATGAGTAGTATTATGCGATCGCTAATTCTCAGTACAACGATTGTGCAACGTTAGTTTATACCGCAATATGAATTCATTATTCGTTTATATATTGGTCTGTACTAAATCAATCGCTTAGCGCGCATATTGGAAATTCACATGCTTAAGTCCTCAACTGTTTCAGTACTGTTCGAGAATTTGAATTGGAAAAACCTAGACTTCATATTTTGAATGATATTTCGGCCAGTAATGAATAGCGTTCAGAAGTCGGTGAGTTGTTCTAGTTGGTTGGTTGGTTGGTTGCACGTCATTTACCTTTCACGGGGGAACGAAGCGTCAATGTTTTATGAGTTCTATAATCAGTGTTTTAAGTAAAAAGTAACCACTGGAGTACAGCATCTGGACACACTGAAACGGCATACTGATGCAACCGAGAAACTTATAGAAGATGAGCAATAAAAAAGAGGCAGATACCGGAACATATGCCACACGTGTTTGGCTAGAATGCGTTATGGGAGTAGCCAGGAGAACTTCAGCACCAACGGACACTCCCATAGGGTAGAGTCGAAAAACATCCACCTAGTCAACCATGACTGCCGGATTAGGCTGTGAGTTCCAAAGTGGTAGATCACTAATCAGAAGTCAGTTTATTCAAAACCCAGTTTATAGAGAATTGTCGTTTAGCCATTGGTCCCTGGTTGGTAGAAGAGTGTATTTCAGTGGGTGATTGATTGTATGTTCATGTTAGTTGTTATGGCGAAGGAAAATTTCGCGGATTATTATGAAAACGGTGGCCTTCTGTTCCACCTGTGAGTTTTCCATGAGTTGGCTTTCACAAACATCTAATTCCAGCTGAAAGTACGGGGTATCACACTGTCGACTCATCCACACATCGGTCATCAGCATTTGCCTGATCACGACATTTGTGGAGTACGCGCCATGCGAATGATGCGCCGAGATGAATGCTGCACGCATCAAACTATGGTTGGAACCAAATTGTTTTATGTTTACAAGGGCCTTTATTGTAGATCATTTGGATTACGACAAAGATAGTTAACCGGCATTCAGTTGGAGAAAGTGAAAAGCAGGCTTACCGTACAGCATTGTTAGGTAAATTGCTCAGTTCGAGTCAGGAAAGAAGGCCTAACGGACACTGGGGGCAAATGGCAGCAGCCGTAACAGCCAGCTTTGAAGACGTGTACTCCGAGGTAGCTGTTCAGTTGCAACCGCACTGGATTTCAGTCACGTCAATAAATCTCATGACCAAATGTTACTAGATTCCACTTAGTTCTGAATATTATAACGACCGTCGAGTACTTAAACGTGCGCAAAGACCAGGAACACCATTCAGTCGAACGGTGGAAAGAGATGGAAGGAATCTTTCTACCCAGGAATAACGGAAAGCCATTCACCTTGATCCGTGGTGGTAGTGGTCGTCGAGTCTGTGTAAGTGAGACCATATATGAAAAAGATGTTTCACTCATCCCCAGCCAATAGCACCTACTTGACAGATAGGCCGAATATTTCGAAGTACATTTCAGTTGGTCTCAACCAAATCATGTAAATCACGGGCCCCGAGTGGTCAGTTATTGCTATCCGGATGGCCTTCTGTTGAAATCAGAAAAGGTTTTGTGGCTGGAGTTATTGGAGCGTAACAAAGCCTCCGGACCAGATCTCGTCTCTCTTTCTCTTTTCAGAAATCATGAAGAGAGGTTGATATCAGAATTAGTGAAATTCTTCCAGACGATCTGAGAGACTGAAGAGGTACCTCGTAATTGGTGCCTATCAGCAATGATTCTCGTTCTCAAAAAGACGACCCGAAGTCTACGTGACAACCCCACAGACATCAGTCTGGTGTCTGTAGCGGCCAAGTTATTCACTGGTCTTATCATACGTTGGGTCAGTAAGCCCGTAGAAAGTCAGATACGCGAAGAACAGACAGCATTCCTATCCGATCGAGGGTGTGTTGATTACACTTCTTGCTTGCGACCGATTTTGGAACATCCACACTCTCATAGACAGCTGACAGTCGGCAGTAGAGACAAATGTCATTCATCATCTTTAGTGGCGTTCGCCAAGGGTGTCCAATCTCCAGCTTTCCGTTCAGTTTTGTCAAAAACGACATTCTGGAATGTGCGATTCAGGAATCCAGGTTCAACCGGACAATGTGCACAACCTACGGTGATCAGTTACGTCCTTCACATGCCAGCTGAGTGTTTACCGTACTGAGCATTATATACTGTTACCACCGTCAGCTGAGTAAATCCGTGTGGTGATCAAACAACATTTTGGTCACAAAATATGAAGACCCTAATTACTCGCCTGAACAAAGAGGGCAGGTTTTACCTGTCAGGCTGGGGTCCTCGTGATCATTCAAGTCGCTGGTTAGAAACGTTTTCGAGATGTCGGTGTGGTGCAGTCAACTTCGTACCCAAATTTATACCATTTTTAGTTCTCATGTCTAGTCTTCTTCCATTATTATTCTTTAACCTTATCAGTATCGTCTTCCTCTTCTACGATACTCCACGTCACTATTTTGCTGAACGGTGTCCCGAATCACAACACCTTCTGATCAAGCTTAAGGCTGTCGAGATGATGATGTGACAGCCTCTCAAGGAGCCCATCTCTACGGCATTCATTCAATCAGCCGATAACTATTGTTGAGAACGACAGAGTAGCGAACAAGAATTGATCATCAAACTAATTACAACACAATACATATGAAAACAGTAGCTGAGGTGGGTCAGAAAAATGGTCAATAGAGGTTATGAACAGTTTGTTTGTTATCAGTTGCGCAATCACTGTTCGAAATCGTGGGCCTCATTGATTGTGGGTCAGGGAGGATTAAGTGTCCGCACGAACTTCTTCTGAACACAGAGATCAGGGTTGCGCAAACAGACACTAATGGCCTCGGTAACGGTCAACATTCGGAATCTCATCATTTTGATCTATTCCTTGACACTCAGTAGACAATGGGAAAAGCGTCCTTCTTAATGACAGTAAGATTACAGTCAGTCAAATGAGCAACAATCGCGCTTGAAACCGTTTTAACCACACCACTATTTAACCACGCAGGATGATGTTCAAACAACAGCTCGTTGTAGAACATGGAAGTTTGTCTTTGAGTTGTGACAGCAAAATGGGTGTTGAACGGAAACTCACGCACAGTTGAGTGGCAAGGTAGGTTGTTTTGATTGACGTTTTGAGCCTTCTTGAGATGACTCCGCCCTTTGGATCACCGTTGAAAGGAAGACTAATGAACGGAAGTGTCTTACTCACAGAAAGTGACTTAATTTTCCACTATACCGCCTGCATCGCTTTCTAAACGAAATACATTGGGTAGTCATTCTGCACGAACACGTTCTGTAGAAAGTCTAGCTCAGCTTGTAAATTGTCAGGGGTGCAGACTTTTAACGCCCTACCCGTCAGACATCGTATGAGGTTTCTTTTTTGATTTACCGGAACGAAACTGTCAAAGTGAATGTATTAGCCACTCCAAGTTAGCTTTCTGTACACATTCCGTTGAACTGAACCATCCTCTCTTCTTACTGTGTTAGCATCCAAGAAACTTATCTGACCGTTGCTGTCTGATTCCTGGGTGAATTTAATACTGCTATGGGCTGCGTTGAAATCTGCCATAACTCTGTTCTTGTTAGAATTCTCATTGACAACGCAAAAAATGTCATCAACATAACGTTTGTAAAATGTAAACTGTTCAGTGACCGTACTCAATTGGTTAGTCTCCAGTTTGCTCATGAAAACGTCACCTAACAGGGGCCTAGAGGCAAGCCCATTGCCACCCCATCTCTCTGTCGATAGATTGCATTGTTGAACAGAAACTGAACGTTACTAGTACAAAGCACCAACAGTTCTCTGGGTTCATCTTTTTGGATGCCCACTTGTTTGTTGTTACTCTCGATGTAATCATATAAATGGTCAATTGCCTCTTGCAGATGCATGTTCGTAAATAGTGAGGCAGCATCGAATGAGAACATTCTTTGATTGTTTAGGTTCAGGTCTTGGACTGCGTCAATAACTAGTGTCTTCAACGTCTGGACAGATTCAACAACAACGATACAGGTTTTGGAGCCTGATACGAACGATGAATGGTGTAGTTGCTGCTTCTGCTATGAAAATGCTAGGAAAATGAGAATACATTGCATAGCGCTTTGGTGTTTAATCACTGAACAGCTCCACTGAATCAAAGATGACCATTGGAAGAGACCTGCTGAGTTGATGCAGGGTTATACTGACTACCAGCTGAGCCGACAATTATACAGTTCGTCCATTCAGTCCGTCAAATCACCAATGAATTCTTACTCTGGCATTTCGTGCATATGCCCGAAAGACATATTAAGGATATGACGCAAGTATTTTGCCACCCTAATTAGTCTGCTTAAAGACGTTTGTTTCGTTCTATATTCTAAAATTAAATCCATTTTTCATGTCTCTGTTTAAGAAGCATTGATGTGTCCTCCTTGGGTTAAGTTTTTCGTGTCCTGCATTGCTAAAATTTCTCCTCATTATCTAATCCTTTTGATTGCATTCCCTCCGTTTCTTTTGGTCTCGAGAGATAATAATTTCTCCTCGATATTCGCAAGTCATACCAGTAACCACCATGTGCAAACTGAGCTGCTAAGACCTTTATCCATACGCTTCTTGTTCTTCTCCCCTCTGGTGTACACCGGATACGATCTGTGTGAGTGAAATCGCAAGTGGTGCATCGCAAGGCAGTTGTGGTGACGTTCGTATGCACGTATCCTTTATTTCGGTATCGGATCGCCCCTTTAATACGCGCTCAGTTGCTTGACCCAAAACCAAAATAGAGAATAGGTGCGGCAACAGCATTTACTGGGAAGGTGAGACGATTCAGAGTTAGGCCACACAGGATCTAAATTCACAGGTTGAAGAGAGTACCATACGTGACCAACAAGATGCATAGCAAATCAATCGGGACGATTATATCTGGCAGTTAAAGCGTTAGCACAAATCACGTTATCGGGGGCATCAGAAAGTGAACGCGAGAAAACATTTCAGACAACGTACAGGCGTTCGATCGCGCAGCTGCAACCTGATGAACTGAGCAAGATTGACTAGCTGAATGAGTTAAAACATATCAATGCACTCGGGACCGGCTCGATCAATCAATATGATGAGATTTGCTTTAGCTGCTTCGTTGGGAGATGCGTCTCCTAACATTCGGTCACCTCAGCTGGTTTGTACAAAAACGGGTGCAGTCAGCTATGTGTAGCTTGTGTGTGAATACACTTGGTCACATCAACCGGACTCTAGTCAACTGCAATTTACTAGTCTAATTTATTGTGATGATATGTGGCGATCGATGAATTGCGTTTAGTCCAGTTCGAAAACTACTTACACTGTCAATTCTGAATTGAGTGTGAAGAAGTACCACGATGCAATAAACAGTAACAGCAAGTTAATGACTGGCAACGAACTATCGAACAATGACATGTACGCGCAAATAAATTTTGTGGAAATATCTATCGTTCCTGGAACCTGTTCTGATAGTTCACCGCTTTTCTTTGAGTGGTCACTTAACCGGAACTCACTGTATTACTCAAACGGCTGAATATGACGAAGGTCTAGTGAGAAGTCTGAGTAGGAAGTGATTCTGTCTCTGCTATGTAAGTGACCAATCAAAATTGAGAGTACGCTTATATCTCTAAGTGAGTAATACAGAGAATATTCTATTCAGACTCGTTGAACTATTCGTTACTAAGGGACTAGCTACAGTCCAATTATAACACAAAAGTGCAGTAAGAGCTGCAGACCTGGATATATGGATATGTTTATCGTTTCTGCTTTATAGATGGGAATGAGTAGAGTAACCGGCTATGAGACGAAAGATAAACAGGTAGGAATCACAAGGCATTCTGCTGATGCCTAAGTGATGGGAGACTTATCTGCTTGAGAATTGTCAGACTCAAAGTTATCTAAGTAACTCGGTGTTTCTTAGTTGACTGTAGCCGATAGACAGGTGACTACGACCTCAAGCAGTTTTCGGTACATGTTTCTTTCATCATTTTGAACATAGCAAACAGTCAGCTCTAATAAATATGTCATATAGATTGAACATCACCCACAATTGATCGCAGCTGTCGCATTCCCATAAACTTTCTAGTCGACCCCTTTCGAAAAGAAGCACTAGACTACAAATACCGCTCAACAAGTCAATGACTTCTGTGATTTCAACTTGGAGAGAAGTCCTAGTTGAGGGGTCATCGATTGGAGTTAACAGACAGTAACTGTGTCTCCATCTCGAGACGATCGGGCAACCTGATCATTACTCACAAGCGAAAGTGGTTGATTGTTCACATATGATAGTTCGATCGTGCCTAATGTGAGGTAAATGGCGTAGTGGTAAACACAGTTGCCTCATGAACAGCATGTCCGTGGTTCAAGTCCCGGCTGCAGTGGCGATGATGTGCACTACTGACGTGCTCTAATGAGAGCGAAACTCGAGTCTAGTGCTTGTTTTGGAAACTGGCCGACTGGTAAGTCTATGGGAATGCGACGGCTGCGATCAATTGTGGGTGATGTACAATTTATATGAAAATCAAAATTCCTTACTACTCATCAGTAAATATGTACTGATTAAGCCTAGTGGGTACGACACTGCTTCGGCCTTGGAGAAACCAGTCAACACTGTTCTTTGCGGAACTCTAGCCGACTGCGAAATTTAGGTGTTCATGCTTTTGATCGGAGCACACAGCAGTCTACCACTCGGAAGCGGTTCGGACGTCATTCTGGATAGGTCAACGATGCTACACCAACCGACCTTCAAGGTTACTTTTGTATTCTAAAAACACAGTCAGAACATGAGATCTGATGACATAAGCGAGCATGTCCTGCATCGTAGCTTTGTCACTGCGGTGGGCAGCACGAAGTCCTGTGTACTAATTCTGAAGGGTGTGTTGTGCCTCGTTTCTCTTGTAAACAAAACTATCCGTCTCAAGAGAATAGACGTTCAGACAGGAATAAAGTGATCATTCTTGAGATGAGAGTACTTCAGTCTAGTGGAATCTAAATATGTCGGTACAACACGGTAAGTAAGACAAAGTAACTGTATTCGAATCGTAAAACGTAATCATTGTGGCGAAAAGGCGTCCAATAAAGCACAATCTTTATTGTCCAACTCACTCGCACCCATGCCACACGCGAGTTTGCCATTTTGAATCACAATTCCAGTCCAAAACACCCCCCCGGTTTCCGCTCACACGTCGTGTGCACTTCTACCTGGTTTAGATGTGCGATTGGCGCCTTCTATCCGGGGATATTCCACCTGCTATTCCTCGTCCGATGATCCGATTTCGTTAAACGATGGCCTGTCCGGTCGCTCGTGTGGCCCTCCGCCTATCTATTGTGGGCTTTGACCGTACTCCACAGCCGTGTCGAGATATTCCTGCGAGTGTTGGAATAATCACGCCTTCAATTTGGTCATCCATTCTATTTTGGCTGCCACGTCTGGCCCGTTGGTCCGATTCGGTCGAGAGACTTATCCGGTCACCCACGCCGTCCTCTATCCGCATGCTGTGGGTTTTTGAACGCACCTCCACTTGTGTTGAGATATTCCGCCGAGAGTTGGAATGCTCGCACTTCCTGCCTGACAGCCCACCACAACTTGCTGTAGTGATCATTATGCTGATCTAATCAACATTATTTGCCATTTTGATAGACCAGTGATATTCTGGGAGAAAGCTCAGATCTGAGTTACCTTCACTTACTGTAATGAGTAGGAAATCATCATATACTAATGAAAGATCATTTATCAAAGTGAGTAATAACAATATCTGCAAATACATTCGAAAATGATTATATGCGAGCCGGATCACTCTAAGACTAACCAAGTCCAGAAAGAAGCCAAGCAATGATTGTTGGAATGTAAGCAGTCACAATTATCAAAACCACTTTGAAAGTACTATTTTGTCAGGATTTCCTGAAGCTGAACAGCACGGACAGAAGACCTTCTCTTACTGTTCGGTTAGGTCAGTTTTAATAATGTTAACAAATCGGTCATCCGTGTTTCGCTGCTTATTTTATTCGGCCTGATTCTCCGTCACGTGATTCATCAACCACAGATTTTCAACGTACAGAACGGAATCTCTGAAAACCCTTTAGGTACTTTCACCTATGTCGGATATTGCCTAGGGTACACCACTAAGGCGTCTCAGTGATCATTTACTAGACGTTGACTTGGCGAGGAACCGAAAACACAATTGCCGCGGAATACTGCTTAAACTAAGTTGTTTGTCAGAAACTAGCATTCTGGAGACATGGTTGAAGATCGGTCACGAACGACACCGTATGCAATTTAACGGTCTCTCTTGACGTCAGTATGTGATAAGCCGGATTTACTCCAGACAAAGTGTCACAATGTTTCCTTCTATGAGGGATTCGGTACATTTCAAAACTGAACAAGGTTCCCTATCGTGTTGTGCGGTTTATTTATGCACTGTGAGTGCCTAGCACAAAGGCATCGTACCTCGCAAGAACATTTCACGGACGGTAGTGTTCCTTCATTGTAGATCCCGTCCAATGCATACTGGCTTATATGCCAACATCTGGTTCACATTCGCCTCCCGTGTTTTTACCATTCGAAAGCTGACCTTGGTCACTCACAATGTGGATTGAAACTCTGTAGCTGCGCCGGCGATCGGAGTCATGATTAAACAAACCTCAATAATATTTTTCTGGATTGCTTCGGCATTGGGTGGGACGCAACGCACCAGGTTTTGTCTCGTCCACACAGAATATGACACGAAACACACAACTAGTCGAATGCACTCGTCTGTCAGTCCACGTTCATAAGCGTTGGCCCATTGGCCACTGGATTGTACTTTCTGATTCGCCTTGATGTCACAATGAAATTCTGGGACCGACAATTGACCTTCCGATCTGTGAGCAGTTCGCGACGTTTGCTGATTTGAGGTATGTTCTATGTTCACCTGTGGTATCTAGTTAGAGAGGAAATTGAGTGAATTCATTCCTGTAATTTAGTGTGACGCTAGTGAACATTAACTGACCAGTTTGACCATTTTTCGAAATCACACGTTTACGAACTAGTTCATGCTCTCTGACGTTTAGTTCCAGCTACAGTCCTTCATAAGCTATCCGTTTGAAAACATCTACACAAGTGAGGTAAAAGTGAGTCTCAAACTTTGTTGGCAACTTAATCGACCGGCCAGGACATTATAATCCGAGAGGATCAAAACGTTACGAAACCGATAATTCCTTTGGTTTCAACTCATTGCAGCTTAACCAAAGAATTACTCAATAATGAGCATCAGCACAGCGCACAGTGTGTTTTCCATATCAGTTCTGTAAACGGTTCGGAAGTACTAAAGAATGAAACAGTTACTTATTTCAGGAACACTGTCGTGCTAACCTTAGTCGATGACCTCACGACTAGGACTCCTCTGAAATTTGAAGTCACAGAAATAATAGAAAATGTTTAGAGGAATTCTGATTACTGCATATGACTCTTTGGTCATGCTTAGTGTGTGGACAACGATGCAATAATCAAAATGGTTTCCCCATGAGACAATGTTCGGATTTCACCTCCCTGCCTGGTCAACGATATACACTACCGTGGAACATTAGAAAAGGCCATATTAGCATCTGGGTGATGTTTGGTAAGTCTCTGGGAGGGCAAAATTTACGATCACATGTGGTCGATGTCCAACTCATGTGAATTGCAACTCCGTACTACTTATTTGTGAATCACGCTTATCTACAAGAATGACATAATGATGAAGTATGACTGGTTTGTTACGGGTCAAAATGGCGTGGAAAATCCAAGCAGAGAAGCTAACCGGTCAATAGGAACGAAACGAGGTTAACAGAGTGTAATGCTGACTGAAATGATGGTGTGAAAGAGATAGAAGAAAAGATTGTAACTTACTATGTGGCAGTAGTTTCAGCTAGGTTAACGGGATTAGGTATCCCTTATTGATGCTTATGACACCTGGTGTAATGCTAGCATCATTCGGACTTCAGCTGATTCTATGGTCGAATCGACTTCTGTCCTAATTCCTCCGCAGCTCAACTTGTGTGCTCATTTCACTGATGAAGATCGGAGCTTTGTGGTGTAAATGTGTTTTGAACTGAAAAGAAAGAAGAGGGTTTTTACACATTGTAGCTCTGTCGTACATTCAGTTGCAAATCACCAGGTGTACACTGCAGCCTACGGGTGTATATGAAAGCAATCAACAGGCATTTTGAGAGTAAAATGTCAAAATCTGTAGCTATACGCAAGCACACATCTACATACATTATTTACCAGGAAAAGGCAATGTTGGCAAACATGTTTTCCTGCAAGTATGGATGTGGTGTCTGCTTGCACCTGTTCACCGTCACTGTAAGTTATAAAAGATTTTCGACTTGCTTTTGAGTATTATGTTTGAAAGGCTGTTCTTAGATTATGCTGAGAGTAGCCTGTCGGTACATATCCCGCAAATGATGGCGTTGGTTTTTGTAAGGTAGTAGACAGTTTCTGTCAGATTTATACAGCTTTGAGTACATGAGCACCTTGTTGTTGTTGTTGTTGTTGTTGTTGTTGTTGTTGTTGTTGTTGTTGTTGTTGTTGTT
>LUCH01003738.1:10024-46663 GCA_013368495.1 Paragonimus heterotremus | reverse complement strand
AACTGATAACAGTCCCTCTTTTGTGTAAACCCAATCGTTGATTGTTTCCATTGTTGTTGCCATCCGCATGTCCTATATATTCCAATGTTTTACGTTCGTGATTGAAGAGGTTAAACGAAATGTTAACATCTCGCGACGTATGTCTTCTATCGTTACTGGTGAACTCGATCATATTGATTCTGTTTCTGATTTTTCACTTGTCTTCAACTTGTCACAACCGATTATTCCAGGGTATTGCAGGCCTCACTTTGTACATTCGATCTATGGTGCCCTACATTCAACTGTGTAAAACTGCATACGTAGACCCAGTTTCCAATGCGTGTAATTAATTCACGTGGTCTTAGCCAGTTTGTGACAAGGTGAACCCGCTATGCCGAGGAGGGGCCGTAGTAGTGTCTGTGAACAGTTTGTAAATCGTATAACTACGGGTCTTTCAGTTGTGTTCATATAATAGCTAAATTAACAACCTACAGAGAATGTGTTCCTTCATCAGCCCTATTTTGTCAGATTAACTGTCCGGTAGAAACGTTGTGTTACCTGAAAGTATGACATTCATTTTCTCCACATATTTCTGCTTGTCCATCACAACAGCTCCATACACTTTGTCAGATTTCGGAGCAATTAACTCCTTCCAGTTTGCTATTTACTTGAGGGTTTCACAGTGATAATTGCGGCGTGAGCATTTTTGTTGGGTGGGAGCATTCAAAAAGTAGTGTGATAAATCCGTCATTTTAACCTTAAACGAATTATGGTTGTCTTCAGATGTGAGAGTCAGTCCTCCCAATTAGTCACCTAGGTTCTTGAGTTGTGCTTGCATTTGTGAGTTGTGAACAATCCTATACGGACATTTGCATGGGAGCAGGCATGCAAAACTTATGAAATTGTACGCTTGGTCTCCCAACGTAATTAATCTAATCTCAAACGATACGATGGTAGACAAACGAATTTTGAAGGGTACGTTGAATATTTGAAAAGTTTGTTGAACTTTGAGATGACTCCAGTGTGTTTGTTTGAAGTATTCTTAGGTCACCACAAGGATGCAACAGCGTGGTTTCCTTTTTGAAGAGATTATGTCACATACATACATACGATGCTATTAGTGAACACTAATGATGTTCCAGTGCAATGGTAGTCGAAGACAGAAGGTTTGCGAAAGTCCTACTTCGGAACAGGTGAGACATCGGGATTGGAATGAAGGTGATCTGTTTCACCGAACTTCTCTCTGTACACTATCCGAGCATCTACAAGCCCAGAACGAATGAAACATTATTCAGTAATTCCTTGGTTAATCCACAACGAAGTAAAACCAAAAGATTTATCATGAGTCTTTATCGAGCAATTTAGGTCATGACATTTACATTGTACAAGCTTTAAATGAGGTAGTCATCAACTGAAAGTGTTTGTGTGTTTGACATGTGGTGTGTAGAAAGGCTACCAATAAGATGTATGGGGTTACCACTTGTATTCAGTAAGACTAGCTGGTGATGCATATTATTGTGAGTCGTCTCACACGTGTTCAGCTGAGTGACAAGATATTTCGGTTCAACGTCTTTTTGTTTATGTGCACTAACACTGATGACAAAACGCGGTCAAATCTAACAAACCATTGGCATGTGGCACATATGTGGGAGTTGTAAATAAATGAAATTTATCAAACGCTGACACAAAAAATAGACTTTCGGCAACATCATTTTTGGAGTATTAATACCTCACGTACAGGTTGTCAAATTAAAGTGGAAATTGGTTGCCAGTGAACTTGGTACTACTTTGGTGTCCACGACCACATTGTGTCGATAATAAGGTGCAGTGGTGTAAATTCTCTGACACAGCTTCAAAGGAAACCACGTGTAGCCATCTGAGTCTGATCGTTGGGTTGCGCGTCGTTCGAAAACGGATCCTCAAATTGAAACCAACTTTGAACCCGAATACTATTAAGGAAAATGCATCAATAAATACAATAAACAAACTGCAATCGTTCACGACAATAGTCTTGTCCAATAAAATCAATGGTTCAGCAACGGAACCAGCAAGGTCAAAGGTGAACCATCACGTGAGTAGTCCAGGCCAACAATGGTTACCCACGCCGCATACGACAAACGAGATGAGCAAAGTATTGAGAATCAATATCAGGTTGGCGGAAAAAGTAAGGAATGGAAACAGTGGGAACCAATTTTCTCAGCTACGGGATCAACAAATTTACGGTACGAATGCGCTGGAGGTTACAGTCCTGAACGTGAAAGTGTTCCGTAGTATCAAATCATCTGGAAGACCGTACGAAGATTCACTGCTGGCTGACTGCACACACTTTGGCAATTCGCGTTAGTCAGTGATAAGTGCGACCTGATAGGCGAATGATTTGAGATGTGCGTGGACGGCATTCTTCAGATCAAAATTCTTCATTCCCTGTCTAGGCGAGTCACTTGTGGCAGACTGCGCAGAACGGAGCGTTCCTTTTCTGTTCGGGGTGGCTATTTTAGTGAGACTGGTTTTGACGTATTTCACTGGTTTGTATACGTGTGTGACGGTCTTGCCGAGGTGACGCTTCCAGATAGATTCAACTGTACCATTGGAAAGCTTTTTAAATATAACGCCTAAACGACTGATTGGGCGGCCAACACGATTAGATTTGAGAAGTTCGGCACAAATATATGTGGCTGTCGTGACTCCAGAGTGCATAGAGGTTGATGAAAATGTATCAAACAATACGGTATTTGACGGATAACTGTTGTGAGTTTGACAATCTTGACTCAGTCGTGTCTCAGACGATCTGGCTGACGGATCCGAAGGAAGATTTCAACTCGAACCCGATAGACCGCGATACTCTCTCGCGTCACAACGGTGACGGCTTGCGCATCTCGATTACCTATTGGGCCAAACCGAATTGCTTGACGACTATATCAACAGAGTCACTCCCACCATGCTGGTAAATAGGTAAAGACCTGACAAACCACATTCTTCCCGTTCTCCATGCTTGGGGCAGAAAGAAAAGTTGGTATCTTTTTCAAAGGTAGTACCAGTTCTGGTATATTACTACCCACCCGCTGCCTTGCGGTACAGGCTCTAGAGCCGAAGGTTTAGGTTGAGAACCCTAGTCGTTCTCCTATCTGGGTCTGGGCGCCACGGCATTATTTCAGCCTATACACAATCATGACTATTCACAACATTAATAATTTCATACTGCATCGGCCGTCTCGCCGTGTAAACCGGGTCGTTCTATCTGCTGGATACAGCAGGGTGGATAGGTGAAAATATGCTACTGCTGACCCCGCCCCCAATGTCCTATCAAATTTAGCTTTCAAGCCGCTCCTGATCATCATTTGTGATAAGCGCTTTGAAAACCCCACAACGGATACAGCCAATCATAGTTACGCTGTCGGTAAGTCTTATCTCTTACCATCCACCCTCAGGCACCCCTCGTCCCTTGCTTAGACCTCGAGCACGAATTAATATAGGCACTTCTAGCGTTCACGTTCCGAGGCAGATAGGTCAACAGACCGCTTTTGCATGAACATCAGACTCTTTATGCTGATATATGCTGCATTTCAGAGATTAGAATCCAGGGTATTAGTCAACGTATGGACCTAGCCGTATCTGCACTGTCTACTCGATATTGGTTATACATTTTGAGTGACTTCACGGCTGACGCTATTAGTCAGGCTGAAATAGGTACAATCCTCGGCAGGACGGCCGCAGCCGAGCTGATAGACTGAAATCCTGATAGCAGTAGAGTTGTTGCAGTCCACTGAGTAGGAATTGTTGAGGTCAGCTCTAGACGCAAAACGTTCAGAAATCTTTTCAGTGACTTCGATGTCAGCGGAGCCTTCTATGCGGATCTGAACGCTCTCCTTCGGTTGACACATGGTTCTGGTGTTGTCATTCTGTCCGCAGATATAAACGCTTTGGTTGGCTGTCTTGATGAAGCCGTGTCTTATTTGGGTAGCAGATTCGGGATGGAATCACTTCGCACGAATAATGGTAGGCAGCTCAATTATATCTAGCATGGTTCCATTCAGGACTTTCATTCTTACTGGGGCACATACTTGAACTCACATCATGCGTCCATACATTGCCATTTTGTTCTTATTTTACTGAGCAACGACTCTACAGACAGCAGCGGTTGGCAGTTGAGAAGCTGGCTAGGCCGTCGGCACAGTGTAAGCACCGAACCAGCCTAGAAAGCTGGCTTAGCAGTTCTCACCCCGCAGATCCTAATAGCTGCTGGACTCAAACCTCACTTGTCATACATGTCATACCACATGCGGCACGGTGGTTCTTGGGATCTCGGGGAGATTCCTGGGGTTGTTAGAAGTCAAACGGAACATTCCTATTGATAGTTCATGTAACAAGTTTAGGAGGGATATCAGTAAGAACCTGAAGTGTAGCCTGATCGCCGACCCTGATGGCTGGTTACTGCAGAAAGATAATGAAGTGGAAACCATTTTCGCTTCAGGAAACACCAATAGACTACTCAAGTGTATGCGTGCCATTGCCAATGAACCTGTCAGAGAGGCGGATGCCAGGTTAGTCCATAATTAGTGTAGAAGATTAGAGGATTGGGCAGGCCATTCCTAAAGCCAGTCACGCTGGCCTTCTGCTCCCATTGTGTTACCGCTACAAACGTGAAATGTAACATTCTGGTTGCTAGATTTGGAACCAGCCACCGAGACTGAGGTACGCGTTTGCATTTCGGGTCTCAACTTTAATGGGTCTGCTGGCCCAAACTATCTCATGTCGGCGCTTATCAAAGAAGGTTGGTATGCATTAGTAGAGACCCTAACGCAGTTGGTTTAATTTGTGTGAACGACGGGAAACATTTCTTTGTGTTGTGGTCACTTAATAATGGTTTCCATAAAAAAACAATCCAGGGATCTAACAGGAACCATACAGGACTTAGTTCGACACCAGTCATCACTAGTGTTCTCGCATCCGTTATACTTTGTCCACTCACTGCAATTCGACAGATAAACATTATGGGAAAATAGGCGGGAGTTTCGCCTTGGTCGAGGATGTGTTGACTACATATTTAATGTCCCCTAAAATCCAAAGCAGCATCATTCGTACCACCCGTCAACAGTTGTCATATTCCTCGAATGTGGAAGTGCATTAGATCACGTGGATCGATCTACATTTTTAGAGTCACTTAATCGCAGAGATGTACCGACCAAGTAATGTGAACATACTGTCGGCGCTTTATTCCCATACTTCAGACCTGGCTAAGGTTTACAGTGAACCGTCTGACAAATTAAGCACCACTAGCGGCGTACGCCAAAGCTGTACAATTTCACTATTTCTGTTTATTCCTGTGACGAACGATATGATGATGGATTGTCTGCGGAAGTAAAAAGATCCCAGCTTGGGTCTCCTACCTGGGATGAGATTGAATGATCTTGATTATGCTTACGATAAGATGTTGTTGTTTGACAACTTTCAAGCAGCACAGACATTGCTGGACTGTATTTTGCGCTCTGTCAAACGATTCGGAATACGGTTTACAGTCTTAAAGTGCTTGGGCAAGACTTTTGTGGTTAAATGGATATATTCTTGAACAATGAGGTTACAGAGGTTGGTGACATATTTATCTACAGTGGCGGTATTGTGAGGAATTAAATAGAAGCGCTTATCTCTAAGGCTACGTTGGTATTCGCTAACCTAGGTCACCACTGGCGATAGACAGTAATTTCCCTATGACACTGTGGTGGCAAATTAGCAGTATAGGTTCGGTCCACTTTTTTCAACGAGGCAGTCGTGGTCTTCATGTCTTGTGACCATATTGTTGCATGATCACCACTCGGTTTTTCTCAGCTGCCGATGGTATCAGTATGTAATGCCCAGTACGGTAAACACTCAACTGGCATGCAAAGTACGTGACTGATCATCGCAGGTTGTGCACATTGTTCGGTTGAACCTGGATTCCTGAATCACACATTCCAGAATGTCGTTTATGGCCAAATTGAACAGGGATTTGAAGATTGGACACTCTTGGTGAACAGCCTTAGAGGTGACGAAGGCCCGACACATTTATCCGTAATCTCTCTCCCTGCTTGTAACTTAGGCACACAGTCATCTTAGCGGATTTATGCATTCCCCTGGAACTCCATTACGAAGGAGGCAGTTCCTAATGTTCAACCATAATCTTGAATGAACAGTGTTCATCCTGTCCGATCATTTCGAAAGGGGAAGAAATAGAAACACTCTGTTATATCCAACCGATAACCTCGTAATCATGACTTCTCAGTCAACTTGAACTCACTGTCTTCATTTAACTAACGGAGCATGATTTAAATAATAGTAGAATTTTGGAAAATTTGGGTATTTTAAATCTATCAGCGCAGAAAGAAGACATATGTTGCGATATGTTAACATTTCGTTTACTCTCATCAGTCGCAAACGTAAAACATGCAAGTTATATATGACAGACAATTAGAGATAGACAGGGTATGGACACGCATACAATCACAGCACGAATTATGTCATCACCACCACGGCAACCCTATAGGTTGCTTCACCCACTTTTGTGCACATAGCGCCGGCTGGTGGGCTCTAATCAGCATGGCTTCGCTAAAGGCCAGTAGTTTCGGGTTCTGATGACGTAACAATATTTTGAAAGAGTTAAGAGGGACCACCTGGTGACCTGTTATCATAAGGTGTCTTGCAATCGATGATGCGGGGCTTCGAGTACCAGATTCACCGGTTTCCGGTTGTTGTGTCATGCGCTGTTTTAACCAGTTTGGGACGTGTTCGGCCACACGCTGAGATAGCCGTCGGTCTGTTCTGCCTATGTAAACGTCACCGCAACTGCAAGTGAACTGATAGACAACGTGAGAGACAGAATGGTCAGACAGACTGCGTTCGCGATTGTGTAGAACTGGTCCTTTGGTGGTTTGAACCAAGCGTAATTGGGCAGCCGCATACGTACGGGATAGGGCACACTTCAGTTTGTAATTGATGTCGTTTGCGCTGATGAAGTTATTGAAGGGAACCTAATTTTTCAAATATTTTAACTCTGATAGGCTGAATACAGTTCGTACAGGGTTGTGGTTGAGTATCTGGATTCGGTTATTCAGAGCTGATGGCCGGTGTCGGTGACGAGAGGTGTGCATCGCGATTTCTTGACAACCCTGAAGGTTATGTGCGTAACTTGTCACGAACTCTGCTTGGCATAGCTCTACTTGAAATACTTGCTTTATGATCAAAGTCTTGTTGTCCACACCGTAGAGATGATCAGTTAGAGGTTCAGATACAATTTTAAAATCTCTATTACCAAACCTGTTATTTGACTTCCACTTCGAATGCCACTCCAGAGCAATTCAAATCGGATCTACTTAACTGTTACTATCAGTACCGGCAAACTCAATTTGGTCGTACGAATCGTACCACCGTTAAACACCTCCAAACCTTGAGAGATCTCCGCGAACGTGAATATATCCTGATGACAAGTGCTGACAAAGGTGTAGACATAGTTACCATGAAAAGGAAAGGCTACATTGGAAAAATGATTGGGATCTTCTCAGGTCGAAGTAAATTTAGTAAACTTGAAACCGAGGAGGACAAGCCAACCTCGATCGTGCATCAGATCGTAGATATTCACATGCAGCTTTTACAACAAGGAATAATTACAGACATTGTTCGAACAACTTAAGGCGACTGGCTCTATCACCTCTCGTCTATATGGTTTATCCAAAATCCATAAGTCAATTCATCCGCTGGAACATATTCTTGATCTGTGTAATTCCCCGTACCACTCAACAGAAAACTGGTTGGCATAACAACTTGAAATTAATTGCCGGTAACTGTGTTCACACAACCTACAAGACACGTTCAATTTCGTTAATGATGTTAGTATGAATAGTCAGTACATGTGTTTGCTAAACCTCTGCTCGTTATTCACAAATGTCTCTCGGCTTGAAACCATCAATATTATTCGTGAACATATCAACCAACGGAACACTTAGTTCAGTATACCGATATCTGTGTTAACAGAACTGCTTCTACGATGTACTCTCAAGGTCCACTTTCAATTTAACGACAGATTTTATCGTCAGACTGATGGGGTCGCATTGGGGTCGTCACTAGCATGGACAAGCATGGACAAGCTTGAACGTCAACAACCGAGTCAATCTATTGATAATTTGTGCCTCTGCCGACGGTACGTAGACGATGTTTTTGTTCCACTGAAATCTGAGTATAGTCTACATGGTGTTGTTCACTCATTCAATCAGGCATACTCCACCATCACATTTACTTCTGAAGCGGACTCAGAAACCTCACTGAACAACATGAACCGGGTAATATACAGATTTCAGTAATTCCATATCTTTAAGGCAAAACCGAAACCTCGTGCGCTACCTGACCAATAGAACAATGGAAATTTTTTCTGCAGACACAGTAGAACAGAAACTGGAGACAGACGCCAACGTGTCACGGGAAGATGGCTATCTGGATGATTTTGTAGCCGTGAACCTGATTGTGACTAAGCCACGGTGTCCGGTTACCACAGTGGAGAAGAAAGCTGTCTCCATCAGACTCCTTTCTGAGAGTGATATTGCAACAGAGACACTCAAACGTCGAATTTATCAGACGCACAATTCCAGTAGCAACGCTACTCAGTTGTTTCATCAAATCCACGTTTTGAGCGTGAACGACAAACCCATTGTCTTCAACCAATCCATGATTGTGTACCCAGTCTACTGCTATTGTACGACAGAATTTGTAGATCATACGACGCGGCGTTTATCAAAACGGGTCAAAGAACTTCATCCAGCGTGGTTTAGGACAGGTTCGGATAGATCATTCAACAGCTCAATCATCGCACATTTGGCAGATACTGATCACAAGGTTGATCCCACTCAGGCGTTCTATGGTGTCTACAAAGTTTCGGTCAATCACCCCAAATTGGCAAGAAATCGGAGGATGGCCATTGCTGAATCGATCGCTATCCGATTTTGTGTTCACCCAAAAAATTCGTGCAAGCCTTGCAGTTGCCGTGACCACAGGTCATACTATCGGTCTGCATTCCCATCCAAACTCCAACCGGTAACTCTGTGACATAATGGTGGGTGGAACTCCAAACCACTTATCCTTAACACTGGTGATTTGGTCTTTGATACAGATGCTTCGACATTTTGTGATGCTGTATGCGATCTAGTGACATCCTGCTAAACCTCTTGTTTACGTAATTGTCTACGTACTGTTTTGACTTCGCTGAACTTATACAATCGTATTGATCTCATGATGAATCATGGAAAACAGTTTGAAATAACCTAAATCCCCGAACTTTTGCCACGGATTTGTGAAGTATTTCTGATAGCGAACCTCCGGCGTGGCGCATATTCCGCACATAACCATAATATCTTGGTCGGAAGTATGCTTTGTATGCACCACTTAGCCTGGTGAACTGCGATTCTACCAGTTTTTTTTCATTGGAAAGTTGTGCTGTATCGCGTGGAATTGTTTTCCGTTCTCCCAGAATTGTTTCGCGCCAAGGCAACGGAAGACAACAGTTATAACAAATAAACCGTCGCGTTTTGAGTGAGCGCTGAATTGTTACAATGGTTTCTGGCTGCCCATGCGCATTCTGCTCAGTTTCCCCACTCACATTTTATCAGTATACAACTAATTAATATGAACTTCCAGCCTGGCAACAGGTTTCATGAGTAAACATCACTATGATCCTATTGTCCAATGTATCTGGGTGTCCGGGGAATACTTCGTGGAGGGTCCAACCATTATATTTCAACCGTTAAGACAAACATGAGAAAACAACCAACACAATTGAACTGATAAAACACACTGAACCAAACTAACACAAGAACGTTATGACGGCTATGAGCTGGCGCCACTTCCGGTATTTTGCCCACATAATACCGTCGGCTATTGTTTACTCAACTCGGAGTTATCGATCTCCGACAACCCATGGATCATAGTGAATATCGATCGAATGAGTAAACTTCATGCGCAACGTCATTCTCTCGATCCGTCTAATCTGAATTATCAACAACCACCTGTTGTAATCAGATATGGTCAATCCTGTCATTATTTTACTATATTACACCGACCTGGTCAATCCCGTTATTGTGTTACTAAATTGCAGCGACATTGAACACAACCGTAATGTCCATTGTCAGTATAATACCATATGTACTGACAGTCAGTAAACGAACAACCTCAACTAACATTGTTCACATTCAGCGATGTGTTTAGCTGCATCACTTCACGCTGTCGTCGATAATCATCAGAACTAATGATTCAGACAATGTAGATGTTTGTTGTGCCCTATGACCTGTGACTTCTTCTTGTACACAAGGGAACATTACAACCTTTGGCAAATCGCCGTTCTAACTAATTGGAGGAGGCACATTAACTGCGACAGTCATTGTTCGTTCGTTACGTGTGGATGGACGTGCTGATTTGGTTGGTTAACTAAGCAGACGTCAGTGAGAAACGATCGGTATTGTTTCACAGTCCGTTTCTGTTTACCCAACTAGACACGTGTAGTCGAGTTTTTGTGTGTAAATTTTGTGCATCCGTCAATCCTGTTCAACCGTTTGCACGAATGTGCCAAACGTATCGGCTTTAGGTCTGCCGATGACCAGTTCGTGTAGAAACTTAGGGGCAAATCTGGAGATTGTTTCGCTTTCAGAGATGCAGCAATAGGGGGACTGTGAAGGATGAAATTAGAAGATAGTGAGTAGAATAGAAACCCAACCAATGACTGTCGAACATGAAACAGTCACACGGCAGCATACAGCAGACAACACTTGGTTGGCATTAACAGTGCGAGTTTGAGAGCATTCTCCTTCTGAAGCAGTGAATTTAATGACCACGTCATCCGAATGATCGGCGCCCTTTTCTGAATATATGCATCCTATCAACGTTTGAATTCAACCGCCTACAATTCACTAGCGATAATTTCTGAGAGTTTGTTCCAGGTTGGGCATACATGGAGGCTGAAAGAATGTTATCTGTTAGTCAGACAACTCACTGAATATGGTAGTTCTAACGAGTTACTCGTCAGGTGGTTATCTTCGCTAGTCACAAGCATTTTTCGTGTAAAGTTTTTGGGGTTGGAGGAGAATTCTGTACAACAAGATCAAGTCTTCTCCAGACTTCCCGTGGCGCATTGAAGACTGCCAGAGTCTGCGCAATCTATCTGGGCGGAGTAGAAAACTTGGTGTCATAAACGGTCCCGTTGCGCTAACTTGCATTTTCTTAATAAGAGTAATGTCTTGCGTTAAATAAGAGCGACAACCTTGGTTATTCACTTCAAAATGGGGAAACACTAGTGGATTGAACATAATGATGAAACAGCATGGTGAGTAGCTGGTGTGCCTAGTAGATTTTGCTGTTCACTGCCGTGCTTTTGGGACGCAGGTTACGGTCACTTGTGACACTCTCACCCAAGTCACGCACATGCTTATTGATATCTCCCAGACCATGCAACCGTAATGGCTAAGATGTCTCACTCCAGTTTTAGCCGTGTTCAGCAGAATCAGGAACCCGTGGCTCAATGCTGTAATATACTTATGGCTTATGGAGAACTGTATCAGCATTTCGTCACTTCCAGTGGTTGTATTGAAATTGAACTGGAGCGGTTTCTTGATTGGAGAAATTTCTGCCAATCGATGTTTGCGCACAATCTTCGACAGACGGAATTATAGTCAAACTGACGCCAACCAATCACAGACGACGATCAGCTGCTGTTGAATCCATATCTGTTTAAAAAAACCAAGTCGCCAGATGCAAGTTCGTGAAACAACACAGCAAAATACTGGCCACTCAACGTGGGGACGTCTGTCGCTCAATGGCAGTCGTGAATAATGTTGTTCTTCTGTAAAAAAGCTGCTGTTTTTTCATAAATTGAGACTGCTTAGTGCCGCTAAGATTACTGTTTTGATATATATACAGTACACGACAGTGGTGTCTGTCAACAGTGACCGATCTCCGCCTTCCTGTTCAACTTTGTCATGGACGACATTCTGGAAGGTGCGTTTCAGGAATCTAGGGGGCTTGGTGTTCAGCTTATTCCTAGCGCTAGGTTGATATGGAGTATGCGGATGATATTGTCTTATTTAGCCTCATTGTCAGACATGCAGACTATGCCGAACAAGGTGAGTGACTGGGTTGGTTTGTATGGAATGCGCTTTGAACCTCCAACGTGCAGTTTGTTGTTTCATGATTGTGGCCCCGTAATGCTTATGTTCTTTATTGCCGGTAATCTGTTCAAGACTATGGACAAACTCACACAATTAGGTAGCACCATGTTCCCTGCCTGTAATATTGCTGGTGAGAAATCAGTGAGAATAGCAAAGTCACGGTTTGCCACAAGCAACCTGAGTCATATGCGGCGTTGGAAAGACGTGTGGTTGTCGCTGAACGAAAAAGTTTGTGAAGTGTGTATGCGTTCTGTTTTGCTGCAGCGTGCGATCGCTGGGTCACATATCCCGTATGCCAGCTGATCGGTTACCGTACTGGACTGAGACCACCAACAGTTGGATGAAACTGCGTGATAATGAAGCACTAATATGGTCACTAAATATCAAGGCCCTGGCTGTTCCATCGAACAAAGTGGATAGGTGTGGATTGCCTGGCTGGGATCCTCTTGATCGCCCAAATCGCTGGTTAGAAACGGTATCCAAGATGGTGTTGTGGCGCATTAAGTGGCGTACCCGCATTCACACCATGTTTGGTTCCTGCACCTTTTCAGTAACGTTCTCTTCTTTCTGGATATCCAACGTCCCTGTTTCAGTGAGCCGCGGTCCAAGCCACAGTATTTTCTGGTCGGGTTCAAAGCTGATGATGATGATGATGATGATGATGACAATGAATACGCTTACGTAACCCTGTATCATCTCACTTTCAGTCCTATTCTCCATTATACACATGATGTTGGTGTCAACAGCATGCAATGACAAACTAGAATTGACAGGCTACAAGATTTTGTGTGCAAGTAAAATAAAGCGCAGATGTCCTCGTAATGAATCCTCAGACACACTGGCGGTTGTACAGTCTTAATCTGGGTATTTGATGTCACAAGTTCACGTTGATCCTGAGGCAACATTGGAAGTCGAATGTAATGATGCGCAACAGGTTGTCAATTGAGCTCTCTACGTCTTCTGAGACGACATATCACTGCGTGTTTGTTCACAGATGTCTAGTCCGCTCTGCAGGAGTTTTGTGAAGTTTCCAGTTAGCAGGGATGCCACTACCTGCCCTGTTATATCAAATGTGATGACCCCGCGGTCATTGTGATCAACACAGGCACTAACTTTCAGGTGACCAATCTTGTTTACGCCGACTAGAATGTAATGTACTACTGAAGGATTTTGAGAAGCCCTCCATCTCATGAACTCTGACATTTTCGATAAAGTAAGGATTCATAACTGAATCGTAGAACTCAAAAGCATGTGATGCAAGTTGAGCATGGACCCCGCGGGTATCAAAGTCAATCTCAGGGTACTGAAAGTCGCTCACTAGCAGGATTTATTAGAATAGTGTAGAGGTCAGTGTGCGCATTACATCATTAGGCTAGTGGTCGCTGACCGGCAAGGCAGTTGGGGGTCAGTAGTTCAAACCGGTCAAACAGCTGAATGATTGGTTGAAGGTGGAACGCACTATATGGTTTCAAGTGAACTCAGAACAACCGACTCGTGCGCTACTGAGGTCTCAGGCCTGTTGTCAGTATAAACGGCTACACTGCCGTCCTTCGTATACTAGCGACCGTAGCTTGTCTTGTTTGGGGCGCACCACTCGGCGATAGTTACACGTCTCGTATTGGACCGCTGCCAAGACGTGTTATCTTACCACCCCGTCGTGAGTTGAACTCAGTGAGTAGGATAGACAATCTATCAGGTTTCGCACTAGAATCTGATAGTGGAGATTTTTGGTCCAGACTGAGAGGCATATGACTGGTATAGGCCATTGTGGGTTTTCCGCTACAAGTTATGTGGGTCGCTGACTTACAAAACAAGAAGTGAACAATTTTGCCATTTTGTCTAATCTGTTTGGCGCATACGGGACAGAGCTTGTGCACCATCATTTCGTAAGATGAGACTACATTATAAGCACTTCGACAACTGCTTGTCTAGCTAGTGACAACTAGACCAACACTATACCAAAGTATTGACCAGCGGTTAGGAGGTCGGTAGAACCACTGAATTGGCACGTAAAGCGCACAAACCGCAGACAGAATCAAGCGGACAACAGCCACAATGACACTAGTTGGATATCAGCTGATTTTACATTTCGATTTACTGTCATCAGTCGCCAACGTAAAACTAGCAAATTTTATACAAACTGCGTATAGCAACAACAACTGAATGAACCAACCACATAGTTCTGACCTTTCACGCGTTAATAGTTCAATAAATTCCATGACAAGGAGATTGATTGCGTCAGCGACTTCTGAGTACACAAACCTGGCCGATGTTGTTTGATTAGCATTGCCTGGCAAATCGCCAACAGTTTCGGGTTGCGATTATGTAACAATATCTTGAACGATCTGACAGGGTCAACTAGGTGACCAGTTGCTGAGATGTGTTTGGCGATCGATGAAGCCGGAGTATCCCACTACGACCGATATTATCCATGAGCAGCTTGGCATACTACAAGCTGACGCGATGGTTAGTGGACATCCTTAAACCAGTTCGTGAATCGTTACCCAAAAATTGTGTTCGCAGTTCCTTTGAGCTAGCAGACATTTTAGAGAACAATTCAGTAAGTCCACAGATGACGTACTCGGTCGACGTAGACTCTTTATTTACAAACGTACCTCGGCGTGAAACTGTTGAATTTTTATGTGATTTTATTTTTAGTCATCATGTAAATGTAAATATTTCCTTAGATCTCAAGGATCTCATTTTTGCTTGTACAGAAAACATTCCGTTTGAATTTGAAGGGGTTAACTATAGACAGATTGCTAGTGCAGTCATGGGTAGCCCACTGGGTCCCATATTGGCGGATGTATTTTTGAAAATGCTTGAAGGACAATTTCAAGAGAGGATTCCGGAGATCTTGCTTTACAAACGTTACGTGGACGACATTTTGGTTTTTACTGATGAATGTGCCTTTACTTCATTCTATAACTATTTAAACTCCCTCCATACAATCCTGTCTGTATCTTATGAGGTGGAAGTTAATAACTGCTTGCCGTTCTTAGGCATTCTTATAACCAGACGTCAAGACGGTACATTACAGCGATCTGTTTATCGTAAGCCAACTTGGAATGGACAATATTGGCAGTTCTCCAGCTTCGCACCTATTGCTTATAAACGAGGGCTAGTGAAAACGTCATTCCAGAGAGCCAGAATGATTTGCACTGCAGATCGACTGAGAAAAGAAGAAGAGTTTATTAGGGAAACGCTGGTGGATAAGGGCTACCCTGAAACGTTTGTAAATATCCATAGTAAGGTGAAAGAACCAAAAGCGGTAAGCTGTAGTGCGCAGAAGAAGAACATATTTCTGCAAATTCGATTCAAAGGTGACCACTTGATTAACAACATTGGGCACAAATTGATGTCGGCGTTGCAAAGCACCCACTCAGCCGCTCAACCACGCATCCTGCTAAGCACTATGGGCTTGGCTCTTCATAGTGGTGATGCACACACGACCGATCTGTGTATCTCCCACGTAATATCCCAGTCCCATGGCAGTTGCAATGACGTCTACATAGTCAGGGCAGGTCGGCGTTTGCATCAACGTATGGTGGAGCACATTCCTAATCGGATATCAACTGCAATCTCAAAAACGACCTACTGACTACAAAAAGTTCGAAGACCCCGGCTTCATCGATCGCCAAACACATCTCAGCAACTGGTCACCTAGTTGACCCTGTCAGATCGTTCAAGATATTGTTACATAATCGCAATCCGAAACTGTTGGCCATTCGCCAGGCCATGCTAATCAAACAACATCGGCCAGGTTTGTGTACTCAGAAGTCGCTGACGCAATCAATCTCCTTGTCGTGGAATTGATTTTACATTGCCCAAAAATGCACTTTTACCGAGAATCATCGTTTGGAATCAAGTCATCACATCCATCCAGTTAACTCTTTCACTGCAGTGGGTTTCACAGACTTCACTATTTTCGGACGTTAAGCTAAACTGTGTCAGTTTAGTCCTACTGGCAGACAGACTCGACATGAATCCGTGATGCAAACATTTGCCTCCAGGCAGTGTCACGGTTGGTTAGTAATCGTTCTGAGTGGCGTAGTCATTTTGGACCGAGTACGGTAGCTTTGTGGACAGTGGAAAACAAGCATGGCCACGTTCATCACACAGGTTGCACAATCATCCGTTGCCTTCGCCTAATCAATACGGTTTTGTTATGGCCTTCAGTGGGGCTTTTGGTCAAATGCTTTCGTCTACGCAGATGGAGTTGGAACTCTTGTATTCGCACGCTTCGTGTGAACTTGACGGCGAGGAGAGGTTGAACTGACGAACTGCAGAAGTCAGCGTTAGACACTTCGTCGCCAGTGTGCTAATCAGTGACTATCAGTTTTGTCAACCGTAAGGCGATTTGTTTCGAAATGCCGACCGAACGGTATCAAAGTGAAGGATAGCGGTTGGCTGCCGGTATCCCCAGAAGAAGGAATTACGTTTGAAGCGTGTTAACATATCGAAGGAAGCCTTAAGTTAGGAGGCCGAGTTTCTCCCTAGAAATACGGCTTGTCGAGAAAAGCATTTCGCTGAAACTTGTTTCGACCTGTTAGGGAAATTCAATCGAAGAAACCTGTACGTGGTGGATCCCGCAGTCACCATGACTTTTGCCCCCAGTACCTAGTAAAATCCCGTTTTTACTCGTGATAATGACTCGTGAACTTGCAAATCAACTTGCTCAAATGCTTTAGACACATGTTGTTTTGCGGGCCTTCTAAATCAAACCAACTTATGGCGATAGAATTATGTGGTTTTGTCGTCGTAACAAAAACTATTCATCAAAACCCAATTGAGTATCAGTTACACTCGGTTGATCGTGTACATTCTCTCTCCGTTATTGCTCATCTAAATACCAGAAGGGGAGGCAACCTCTTGTACTCAATTTGCGGTGACTAACACCAGGTTCGAATCGATTTTCTGTTTTAGTGGTTCGGGACTAGCTGTTGTTATGATCACTTTGCATGTGCATTGAACAATGCCAACCGACACTTTACACGAATGTATGTCTGTTCACGCTGTGCCATTTTTAATCACTGCAGTGTTGGACAAGTGCCAATTCCACAACAACAACAAAACATTTCCGTACGCAGTGAAATAGAACCTACCACAACATAATGAAGGCAGTTCGTCTATATATGGATAGCCAAAAATTTAGAATGGTATAAATGGGACATCACTAACAGTCGGTGACAGTGTAAGAGTTCAAATAAATCGTCCAAATAACTTTGTTAAAAACGCTGCTGAAGTAATACCGGTGGGTTGATTGTTATCCTTTATTCTATTTCATTATTTGGAGTTAATTGGTCCACATTCACTACTGTGAAGTAATTCATTCAAGCAACAGATGTATTGGCTCACACTAATTGGCTGCTGGTCCCAGAAGCAAGGCGCACGAGGAACAACTGCTTTTCGTCTCCAGTTAACCTCCCTGCTTGGAATTAGTTGGAATACGTTTGAATTCGATAGACCATTCATAACTCCAGTCGATGTATACATAGAGGTGTCCGAAACAGTTATATCCCCTCATTAGTTTGAACAACACAGGTGGAAGTCGAATATTGCTGATCGCTGGCACTTTGTATTGAGAAACTTTCAATTTAACGTTCACAATGCTTGAGGGAGAGATATGAACATAGGACTGAACATCAAATATTGAACAGTGTGACGCGAACGACGTACCCCACAACAACGGCCCATGATTACCTAAGGATTACAAATAGTTTTTCAATGCAAAACGCAAGTTTAAACTGGCTTGTTTCGACGGCCTGAGCAAATTATAAGAAATGCTGATTGTGATAACACTATGTGCTGAAGATGGCTGGACTTGACTCGCGTTGTGTCCAACTGACCGGCTAGGAAATCACGATTCTCTGTTTCGGGTAGAGGGATCCACTTGTGGACCCACTCGTTGTTTCATTTTATCGGACGGTGATCTGACGACTTTACCCATGTAGCTTCCTTCGCAGTTACATGAGAAGTGGTAGGCGCAATGTGATTTGCCACCAATAGGTTGATCTATTAGGAGTAAAAGCACTGGTAGCCTGTGTGTCTGATCACCTATCCGCAATTCGGCGGTGTTATAGGTATTTCTCAACGAGGAGACAATAAGTTGCATTTTCACAAAATTATAGTGTTCCCTTTGATGGGTAGATCAGCGTATACTAATTTCTTGGCTATCTCATTATTTTTGCTGCTTATGAGATTCGGTTCGCTCAGATGCTTAATAAAAGCTTTCCAGGTAACTATTCTACATCAGAGTCCTCATGAGTAGTTCTGATTCTTGCCGTGGTGTGCAGCGTGGTACGCTTTGGTGAACACTATTCTCACCAAACCACGTTCACACTTTACCGGAATGAAAACGATGTAACGAATAAACTGAGAAGACCACGTTTGATTTCAATAAATGATGCGCTCTGTTGATTGTTCGGTTCTTCGTGCAATAAGTCTGACCAGATAGAGTAGACCTTCAACATCCTTTGCTTCACATATGACCTCGAAGTTGAGAAAGACCCTATTGATACGCACGAAAATAGTTCAGCTAAGTTCAGATAACTGGAAAAGGATGAACTATCGTTCATAGTGTGATATGCACGAGTTCTCTAACACTTGGTGTTCAGTCTTATGTTCATATCTCTCGCTCAAGCATTGTGTACGTTAAACTGAAAGTTCCTCTGATATTGTTTATTTGGTACTGACGGGCCAATACGAAATGCCAGCAACCAGCAGTATCCGGCTTCTACCTGTGTTGTTCCAACTACTGAAGGAATATAACTTTTTCAGACACCTCTATGTATACATCCACTGGAGTTATGGTTTCAAGCGTACTCCAACTAGTCCCAAGCAGGGAGGTTAACTGGAAAGAAATAGCAACCGTTTATCATTTCAGTACGCTGTTTCTGAACTAATATTCGGGGCCTTGTGCAGAAAAAATCGATGTATCCCCGAGATAAAGTAAATGGTTCGTCTAAAAAGGTTGCTCGAGTTTAGCTATTTGTTTTCCTTGTATTTCTGTTTACTTTTCATGTGGTTGGATTGAGTGCTCCTTCCATATGCCGATATCATGCTCCCAGTCAAAGAAATACGATTAAGTAACGCCAATATTCAAGAAACAGTAGTTTATTCCTCCAACCAAGCAATCACAACGATGAGGAGTTTGACTGTCTTCTGTTTTAAGTAGAAGTATGGTGGCAACTCAACGATAGGCCTTCGAATAGTTCCGAATAATCTGCATTGTGCCATTATAGAATTTCTGCACTCTGTTGACTATGAGCCGGATGACAAAAATAAACATTTTCTTAAAGTTGCCACATATTTGGCAAATGTTTATTGTGAAATTAACGCGCTAATTATGCAGCTCTAAATCGATAATTTCAATGCAAGAAAGACAAACAGTGTCGTGTTCACTTCTAGTAGACGTTGAATGTGTTCGAATAGAACATCCGCAGTAAAGGTTTATCACACTTTTCCAACCCAAACACTTCCTGTCCACATGATGATATTGAAGCCTGTTACCTACATCTCGTATCCTCGTAGAGAGATTTCAAGTTTCACTCTAGAGATATAATTAACGGAAAAATATTTGTCTGCGAAATGTATAGATTTATTTGCAACGCGATGTTTAGTTTCAAATGAAGTCATTTCGCGTCCAAAGGAAGGCAGACTGAAATGATTGTCCAACAATAGATTGCATCTAAATGTGAGGCTGCAACGGCATGTGGGATTTTCTGCTTTGTTGAGAGAGATCGAGACAAATCTGATCTAAATTGTTTCTCTACGTTGCGGTCTTCTGGAAAAAAGATTCAGTGTACTAATCGTACAGAACCGAAACCGTTCAGGCATTGCTGATCGTGGTGACTTGAAACTATTAACACTGACACATTGACTTCGTACATTGTGCACCTTGATAGCGGTCACTAAACTCAGCGACCACATTAGAAGTTTTGATAAATAATGTTATTGATGTAGCAACTTGTGTGTGCTGATTAGATGTGGGAGTAAGCTAATGTTTACTATGGTTAATTTCAGTTTTGAAATTCAATAGACTTTATCCTGACTTGTTCACTTTTTGTGGTCCTTTTTCCGACGCTGACTACAATAACAAACATAAGAAATGATTGTTTGGTGGTCAATTTGGGCCAGCCATCCCAACGGAAAGAATGACTGGAACTTTGAAAGACAAATTAATGTGCCCTCAACAATAAAATAAATGGTCCGTCCAAATGGGTTGTTCGAATTTAACTCTTTTTTCTCATGCATCTCTGTCTGCCTTCCACGCATTTAAAGTGAATGTTTCTTGCATGAGCCAGTTTGATGCTCTGACACACGTGATAACCTGCAAAAACTCCCAGTCGAATAAATGTGGCCAACACGTCATTTCTTCATTAAATCCCCTCACTAATGATGTGTAGTTAGAGTCACGGTACACAACAGTTGGAATGTTAAAATTGATACTTCAGAACAACGAAGTGTCATGTTTTCATCAGTCTTCCTTCGGTTTACGAACCGTGTGAATCGAGGAGTGCCGCGGTTTGTTATCCATCGGTGGGTGCAAAAGTGATCGGGAAAACGAAGTTTAATAAACGAACATCATGGTTTTCATGTCTTTTGCCTGAATCAGGTTGTGCACACTATTCCCGTGCTCAAGCTTCCTGTCGGTCACCGATATGTATTTCCGAATGGCCAGTTGTTATCAGTCGTAGATCAACCTAGCCAAGACACAGAGACGGATGTCGAGTGGTGCGACGAAGACAGAACATACACACTGGGTTGACAATCACAACCCTGATGTAGTGATTAGTACCATCGTTTGCCAACCGGTGCCAGTCAAGAAGCCTGTGGATGTAGGCTATTGCACTTCATTAGAATTCACTCTGTTTGGACAACCCGGAGACAAACATTGTCTCACGCGTTCAACAAGATGTGTCGGTTGAGGTGGACCATTCCTTATAACCCTTGCTCAAGGCCATACGATTATCAGCCGTGATGGGACATGTCGGTCATTCAAGTGAGTGTGGATGGTTCGGAGTGTGTATTCTTGCACAGACACAACAGGTTTCACCTGGAGACTGATACATTCTCATACCATCATCATAGCAACCATGAACCTGACCAAAAAATACTGTGACTCGGGCCGCTGCTCTCCTAAACAGTGACGTGGAATATCCTAGAAGAAAACGCTATTAAGAAGATTGAAAATTAATAGAAGAATTCTGGGCGGTAGAACTAGAAATGGTGTGGACGCAGGTACGCCATTGGTTGCGACACACCGCCACCTCGGATAGCATCACTAACCAGCGGTATGAGTGATCACCAGATCCCATTCAGCAAGGCGACACCTGCTCGCTCTGCTCAATGGAGCAGTCAGGGTCTTCGTATTTCGTGACCACGTTTTTGTTTGATCACCATGTGGTTTCACCCAATTGTTGGCTGTCTCAGTGTCTAATGCCAGGTACGTTAAACGATCAGATGACATACGAGGTACGTGACCCAACCATCGCATGCTGTGCTTAGTTGATTGACCAATTGATCGCGCATCCTGAACGCTCCGAAATACGCGATGGTGGATGGCTCTGTTGCTCACACGACCAGTCCATTTAGTGTTGGCGGATCCCGCAAGCCTGTTGATATCTTCCCTACGAACAGGCCACATTTCCGAACCATAGAGTAAAACAAAACCCACACATGCATTACATACTCTTCCTTTCAGCGACAAATGAACGTCTTTCGGACGCCACAGATGATGCAGTTTAGCAAAGGCATCTGGTGTCTTTGTTAGTCTCGCTGATATCTCATCAGCAATACCACAAGCTGACGACATGGTACTGCTCAAGCATGTAAAACTGTTCACAGTCTCAAGCGGGTTACCTGCAATAAAGAAGTAGAAGTGGAAATGCCTCAGTCTTGAAGTAGCACTTTGAACTTTGAAGATGCAAAGGGCATTCTCATACAAATTTTATTTTGAGTAAGTCGAAAAATAAGGGGATTTTAAATTACTACCAGTGAGTACAGTACATCTATAATGATACACCTATGGAAACACAAATAAGATCACGAGAATTGTCAACGAGTTTTAGTTCATTCACCAGCTTATGGTGGCGAAGCGCTGAGAAATACCCAAATAATCGAAAGCAAGCGGACTAATATAGCTTATGGGTTTCTGTTAGTTATTCGATGATGCAACCACCGGGTTATGGACGAGTAACGAGCGAAGCTTGCAACAGTTTCAAAAGACATCAACAGGAGATCGCACAGATGTGTATTTGCTAGCACAATGGAACCACGACACAGTTTATAAGAATCGTCCCTCAGTTCGATTTTTATTACACGATGTTGTTGTATGACAGTCAGTTTCGTTGTGAGTAGTGTACTACTCACGAGTAGTATCTTACCCACAGGCAACATTCAGGAACAAAAGAGCAAGCTCAGAATGTCAGGAAGACGATTGATAAGAATAGACTATCGGAATTGTGTGTACGCACTATGACAGAATTTCCACCAAGGCGAATAACAGTGATGTGTGTGAATGCATGTCGGTTCTATGTTTTGCTTTCCTGCACGAGCAATCAACGAAATAGCTGCCCTTGTATCGACCAAACAATGTTCTATCTCTCCGTCAACTTCAACTTTTGTATGTACGGCCCTCTTCTCAATCGTCCCCATTATTAGTTGACCCACCCAACAAAAAGAACAACCATGAAACACTTTATTTTTAGACCTCTTAAATCGCAGGATTAGGCAATCCTTCTTCCAGTGTCCTTTTTTCCACAGATGAAGCAACCACCTAGTCGATCGTTCTGTCGTGATGATGTTCTCAAGGCAGCTACATCCGCTGCTAGTTGCTCCGTTGTCTTCTGCATTTCCTCCAGCGTCTTCTTGTCCGTATTGCCGTTTGCATCCACTGAGGCCACGGACATTACTGCCAACTCCCGCGTCGCCTTTGCAAGCTCACCAGGGTCCATCGGCCGGACGACATGGGTAATACGGACTTGGTCGCGAACCGCCATCGGGAGACCTTCAATGAACTGTTCGGTTAACAACTGTTGTCGTGGTTCTTGATCCAATCCTGGCAAAGCCCTGTCCAACAAACCTTGCAAAGTTGCGGCAAACACGGATGGATCCGCTCCTTGTCCAAGCCTGGCCGCCTTGAACCGCCGCATGGCCTGCTGGTGGTCGGCCGGGTTGTCAAACGCAGCCACCAGCGCCTCCTTCGCAGCGGCCAACTCCATCTTCGCAGAGCCTCTTCGCGCTGCGTCCAGCACCGCCTTCGTCCTGCTCTTCACCAGCGTCCGCACCGTAGCCGACTTCCCACGGTAGGTCTTGACTCCGACCACTTCGGCCGCGTCCTCGAAGTCCTCCAGGAACGTCCGGACGTCTCCATCTTCGAACGGCTGCGGCCAGGGTATCTTCATCCTTGCGTTTGTCACGGCACCAGTTGTTGTGACCTCAGAAGACGCTTGACCTAAGAATCCGCTCGTCCCGCAAACTCCCGCATAAGTCTTGTCAAAAATCAAACCACAAACGCGTACACTCATTTGCATAGGCAGACACGCATTCACATACACCACCGTCATTCACCTTGGTTTAAATTCTGTCATAGCGCGTATACACTATTCCGATAGTCTATTCTTATCAATCGTCTTCCTGACATTCTGAGCTTGCTCTTTTTTCCTGAATGTTGCCTGTGGGTAAGATACTACTCGTGAGTAGTACACTACTCACAACGAAACTGCCTGTCATACAACAATGTGGTGGTTGATGGTGTGGTCAACTGGCCACAACCTGAGACTTGCGAGTACTGCTACAGCTTCGGTTGGCTGATCGCTGCACTACTGGTCCTCACACTGCACACATAAGTTTCTCTCAGTTCCTCCTAGATAAACAACATTACAGTTGCGTACATTTCAAATGATCAATTCAATGGGAACCGTCCGAAACGAAAGTAGCTGTCTTGATAAACGTCAGAGGTAGTTCGAGGTGGATGTCAGGCGCGGGGTCAGAGAGGAATATCCGTTTGGTAGTCGAATCTAATTCTCGGTAGGTTAACTAGCAGAACACACCACGCCTTCTGGAGAACAGCTGAGCAAGTGTGAGCCAGTATGTGTCGTGTTTAAGCTATTTAACTGAATGTTTTTTGCGAAGGATTAAATGCCTGAAACAATCAACAATAAATTAGGCTTATTTGTAAGTGTGAAAAGCCTCAGTGAATTTTATCCGGCATCAATGTCGATTTCTGATTATTACGCTCAGGTCTGAAGCAAGTTTTAGTTCCCCTTTCCTGCGAACCTACTGATTTTCCTACTAACAAATGTCGTCGTGAACTTGAAAATTGTGGACAAAGGTTTTATTTTGAAGACACTAACACAAATGTTTGCCCATCTAGCTCGTTTACGTATTGTTAACATACAGTCATTGAATGAGTTAGTGTCTTTCAACATCAGGACACCCTTCACTGGACACGTAAATCCTTGTTATATTTGCAATAGATCTCTGATCTATGGATTAATCACCGATCATCATATTTCATATCAGTAACTGATAGAACCTGGCTTTTTGTGATTTCTCTCTCCCTCTCAACCAATCACGTTTCAATAATTTGTCGGTTACTGTATAAGAATGGTGGGCCATGCATCAGATGAGTCTGAAGCCAATACATCGCTTCACTTCTGATACACCTTGTATCGCATATGGGTTGAGCAATTTCTCAAATGTGAAAAGCAGCATTACAATTAAGTGGATAACAGAAAAACTACGTCTTTGTTAGTTACCTGTCTGAATCCAGCAGTGTTTGTACTTTTCAAAGCTGTCTCTTATATTGTATATCACTACGTTCACGTTTCGTTTCACGTTACAGACAATCGTGGTCACGTGAATTGTTTCAAGATGGTAAGGAATTGTCTATCAATTCCATCACCTCGGAAACCTACTAAACTTGTATTCCAACTCTTGTTGGTCGTCTCATGCTTAGGCATCGTCTTCATTCTGCTACATCAAATCAGAGTTTACAGAGATATTCGTCTATTTTACACTTGGATGAAAACTGAATCGGACAGTGGGAGCATCGCGGGTGAATCGCCATTTTGCGTTCGTGCCTATCGAGACGATATCCAAATGTCTCTACTATCTAACCTGGCTGCTATGAGTTGGCCTCCAGATCCGATTGCATTGAAACCTGCAGGAAGCACAAATTCTTCTGGGCATTTACTGCCTCTACCACCGTTATTTGATCCAGTAATGAGTATGGTGCAACGTGAACTAAGCAAGAAGTTACTCCGAACTTTCGCTAACATCATGTTTGCAGAGGGACTCGGAAACCGTTTTATGCTATATGGTGGAACTCTGTTGGGATCATTTCGTCATCATGATTTCATACCCTGGGATGACGATATTGATGTGCTGGTCGACATCGAGGTACGCTCAAAAGTGCGAGAGATACTTCGAAATAATAACCAAGGGTATATTCTTTATGCAGGCGCTCCAAGAGATAAGCTTTACGCAAAGTTAATAAACGCAAATGAAACACATTTGGACGTAGAACGTAGCCGCCCAGTACTCTCTTGGGGTTGGCCTTTTTTGGACATCAGCTACTTCGAAACTAACAAAACACACGTGCGTGATGCAACTGTGCCCTACGGACGCCAGTACATCTGGCCTATCGATGTTGTGTTTCCACTTCACTTCCGACCGTTTGGCACAGATTGGTATCCTGCACCAAGAAACCCGATGCAGTTCAATCGCATGTCCTATAGTTCCACTGAGATGTGTACGTTTCCTGGATACTCGCACGTTTGTGAAATGCACATCCCACCGGGAAACGTTACTTGTCGTTCGCTCGGGGCTCGTTATGCATTCGTTGAACACAGAACATGTGAAAAACAAATTGGGTCAAGTCTAGATAACATGATTTTGAGTGAGGAAAGACTGGTTTTACGGAATTCGACTGGCCAAATAGAAGAGATCCATAAGTTCTGTCTGGTAGTACCAACTAGCAATGTCAACATTGATACTTACGCTGTGTGAGACTATAGATAATCCGATTGTGAACGCACGATGGTGTCAACTACTGGTCTACATTCATGTATATTTCAAGCCCTCTATCTGTCTCTCCGGATCATTCGGATGCTTATGTGACGACTATTCGTTGTAAGTGAGATCAAACCGATACGGACGCAGACGTTATCAATTCGTATTTGCTCGATTTTGATAATACAACATTTCATAGTAAGTACGTCTATTGTGTATTTCTTCGCGCACACTACTTATTCACTGTGAAGTAACTTTATGACTACTTCTCACTCCGCACAAATTACTATCCGGTTTTGCCTCGATCCGTTTTGTCTCTTCGTGTGTATGATTTATTCCCAGTCAACAACTGAGAACCACAAGAATTATTTTTCATGATAGGAAACAGGAAGGAAAGCACATTCCAATTTGCATTGTGATCTTCACCTTCATTCCATATGGTCTATTTTTGCTGTGCTATTGTACTGTTTGCTTTATTAGTTGGCAGATTTATATTGCCACACTGTTCGGTCTGAGGCTTGTAAGCGAAACACTCTTGTTGGAATGAACCCAATGTAGATTTATTCAGCTGGATTATCTGATTATTCTTTCCGTTTGATCATTAAGTACATGTACATTGTTCCATACTTCCATCTTACAAACTGATGGTACTACTCCGTATACACGGAACAGGATCACATCTACTGGTCAGTCAGGTTGAATGATTACAATCCCCAAAGGGATAATATTGTGTCTTTCACATCCAGTCAGCAGTCTTCTCCAAATCCTTGACTGACTGTCGTTGGCCACGAACACTGTCAAACCAAAAATCCATCAGGCCCTCTTACGGGTGTTCACCTGTGGTTTGAAACAGGAAAGACGATGCATCGGGTCTAGACACAGGAACACGAGCTAGGTGGTACGTGGTCGTACCAAGAGGATTTTGTCTCCTCAACTTGTACAGCTCCACTCAGCAAAGGAATTACACGTTAAGTATTACTCTCACATCAAACTATCTCTCTGTCACACTCCACAATCCTCTACTTGTTTAATCCTTGATCCACAACAATCATTTCCACAGTGCTATGAAGATTTCGTTAATTCACAACATTTCGTTACACCTTTTTGTTATTCGCTTGTATATGATACACTGCCACTTACGTGTTATACACATATATTGGCGTTATCATGTTTTGATTGTAACTTTCGCGCCAATAACTGGTGAGCTCAACTTGACATTTTAATCCTAAAAACTGGAACTGGTGAGTCCCCTTGTTCACAGAACACTCTTACCCATCTGTTATTCACTATGCTCGCTCTAGCTTTCACTTTTTGTTATTAAGTTTTGCAGTTCCCCTCCTTTTCGTCTGGTACTAATAAAAATACACGTTGATTAAAACTTACATAGCTTTTGTTATCTACGTTCATATTCACAGCATTGTTGTTCACATCTGTATAAATAGTTTATTGCAATGGTCTGTTATTATCATTATCCAGCGTTATTGTTCCCTTGCGATGATCCAACATTATTTTACTGTTACACTAAGTTGTATTTTGATGCTGACAAAAACATTGACACAAGATTAACGTAGGGGTTCGAATGACCTCATTCAAAATTGACAGGTTGCTGTTCGATCGGTTAGAATATCATGATAAATCCGTCACCACACTTACAATGCGTTCGTCCGTACACATCCCTTAATTGCCCTGTTGAACTTGCCACTTGTGTAATCAGGTCTATTACGTCTCTAGCATCGTATCCAGTATGTGGCTTGTCCCTACATGGAGACCCTCTTGACCCACATGTCGAAGGCCAAGATGAACTATAAGGATAGCCATGTTTGTTCAATCAACGTCTAGTACAGTCCCGCACAACGCCTGACAGGGACTGTCAGACAAGACGCTGGCTGGAACCGCTCGATGAAGCGCTTCGCAAGGAATGCCCGTTGTGATCAGCGGTTCCAACTTTGTCAGCAATATTATTGCTGGTACCGACAACACTACCAAGTTCATTATTTGGGACTGCTCATGACCACGAATACTGCCACAATAACCACTCAGATTTCCTCACACCTGAAGGATCAAGAAGAATGACTATTCACTGTGACCGCAAAGGACGCTCGGCCTGAGAATTCGTCTATTGAGCAAACTCCGCATAGTTCATGTCAGAAAGCAAACCACAAACACGTACACTCATCTGCACGTCAGACATGCACTCACACAAATCGGGTGGTAGTACGTTGTCATTCCGCTTGGTGAAACTTCTGCCATAATGCGTATACAGCATTCCGATAGTTTATTCTTGTCCATCGTCTTCCCGGCGTTCGGAGTTTGCTTTTATGTTCCTGAATGCTGCCTGTGGGTAATATTCTACTCGTGAGTAGTATACTACTCACCACGAAACTGCCTGTCATACAACATGCTGAGCAACACATCCTGCTTTGATGCCGTCGCACAAACCAAACAATACACAGTCCTACGGCAAGCATTTCCGACTAAAAAGTGTACTATTTCAATTAACGAATGAAATGTAAGTCAAGGAGTGCTCTCACATCAACCCGTCCATTCGTCACATCCCACAAACTTTCATTGTCACAATTAGTGAGTCGTAACTGTCAAATTTATGTCTGGTTTGCTATCTCGATTTCGATATTCTAACATTCCATTGCACAATATCTGCTTTTCACATATATTTAGCAAACTGCCGTTTACGTGTTATATAAATGCACTTTTCTTGGCGTTATTAATCTTCTGATTGTATGTAACTTTTGTGCTAATAGGCGTATTCATTTGTGTAAGTCTCAATCCGAGTCAAACGGATTGCTATGGACCACGGTTATTATGGCATTTTAATAAATATTAGTTTAAACATGAGAATTCGTAAAGTTTTTTGCTTCGGCTTCCTCCCGAGTAAATTTGGCAGCATCTCAACGGGTACATGGTGTAATTTTGCTGGTTTATATGATAGAAATCGATAGACATTGTGAGGTGGTGTGACGAAACAAATAATCTCAAAGGAATTCATTGGTTTACACGAAGCTGTTAGGAAACGAAAACTCGGAGTTGCAGGGATTTCGTAATGACTTGTCAGTACTAACTTTGCGAAACATGTGTGGGTTTTTCGCAGCAAACAGGTAGGTGGAGGCTGGATAGTCACTCAGCGGATTAGAAGGGGTCAGTATGTCCAGGGAGGGTAAGGTTTACGAATAGTTGTTTCAGAACACAGAGAGCCAGCTTGAGGTGATTGACTGTGATCGCCTGAGCAAACTGCAAGAATTCTTGGTTAGAATGATATGGCAGGATTCTGAATGTTTAACATGAATCGACAGTCTGACAAGCAGTCAGCACGAGTTTAACGACTGAAAAACTGACTACTTACGGGTTTCAGCAACATTTCCGCCCCCAGATAACACGGACTTCTGCGCTTATTTAAACGAATGCTCCCTCACTCTGGTGATCAAGCGTCTCTTGGTTCTGCCTATGTAATTTTCCCTGCACTTACACATAAATTGGTGTCGTGATGTTATGTTTTCGAATTGTCTGTGAAACGAACGCTTAATCAAGTTTTGGTTATAACTGAGCAGGAGAATGAGCAAACTGATGTCCGCTGTTGCCCCAAAGCAATACGGGGCAAGTTTGCGTTCATGGGATCATTTTGTGTGCGTACCGCGTGATGCAGTTTATATCCACCCAGCATCAGTACTATCAGGTGATCCAACACTCCGCATATAATCATAACAGAGTACTGGGTAGGACGCCCAAACCCGTGGCCAACTATCTGACATCACTGCGTATAATGGCAATAGAAGACTGTTTCCCCTGTTTTTGTGTTAGCGAGACAACATTTTTTCCCTATCCATCTATCAGCCTGAAATTTTGGTGGCTTCCGACAGAATGAGTCCAACGTTAGTTCATATCCATCAATCAGATCAGACTCTAAAACTTGCTATATACGCCACTCTCTAGAATGACCAAATAATCAGACGGACCAACGATCATCTTGCGTGGCTCTCCAGTTCATAGTATTGACATTGGTGACAGTCTGTTGGTGAGCTGAAAGAAATAGTTCACCTCTAGACAGTAAATACTGGAAATTTGGTTATTTTAAACGCTTGAGTGCTTTGCAGACAAGCTTTGAGTGTACAATTCACCACGACCGTCATAAACCAACTGAGGGACAGATAACGGTTGATTGTTGAAGTTTAAATGCAACATTCTGCAACATCAGCGAGCGTATTGATCCGAAAGTGGAATTAGCGGTAAACATGCGGATGTAACACGACAAAGTGTTATCCCACACTTGCGTGGAAATATTCAGCGGATCTTGCTGCTCACAATAGGTAAGGAAGATGCGCGCTGTACAGTCCCATCGACGTGAATCCCTACTATATATATATATATATATATATATATATATAAAATAGAAACTAATCGCAGCTAATCCACAATTTGAGCAAACAAGTGAAGTTCCAGTCCTGAACACCCTATCTGGAACTGTCGTGACATCGCTGTCAGTAGATGGCTTCAAGCAAAGACTTTTTCGTACACTCGTCCTACTAGCCCAAGTTACTAATATAAGCCTGGTCAGCTGTGCAACTCTAATGTGAAATATCATTCTTAACGCCACTGCTAACAAGTCAATGCTCGACAACGTGTGCTTTTTTGACAGTTGCCTGCCTCTGTCCGGTTCATACTCCGTTTTTCATATCCCATTCTCATCTCACAGTGTTATGTCATGCTTACACTGCCCTTACCGGTTGTGGAACGAAAATCGTCACCTTCGGTCTACTTCTACTTTCCGCTTCTTTTGTTAGATAAAATTCCATTTCAGGTTGTCAGAAAAATAAATCGTGTTAGATTTAGTTGGTCCAAGTGGCACTCGTACAGCTACATTGGCATGACCGAACGGCAGCTGAAGTTTCGTATCTCGAAACACATTCCAGCATGGGTGAGGCCTGTGGTGAAGATGCAAGCTAACACCCATATGTGCACATATTAACCGTCGCCACAGAGACCACCGGCATCAGCGATCGCCCGTCATCTCTTGGAGAGCCATTACCAGGTGGATAACACAAAGGCATTCAAAGTTGTTTACGATACTGATAAACCCTGGCTGTTATGATATGCTGAGGCAGTTGCTCTGTGACGTTGGTGTCCAACTCTGTGTTCAGAAAGATGCTTTGGTCGGTTTAACACTGTCATGGTGAAGATGCTATTGACTGATTAGTCAATGGTTCCGCCATATATTCTCCTTATTGGTTAACTTACACATCTGACTCATCTTTGCCGCCTTCTGAGCTCCTCTTCTGTAATGTGCGCTTGATAATTTACAGAGAAGCTTGCCAGGTCATAAATCGTTCACACCAACGTTTCTGACTGTCCCACTAAAAATTGTTTCGGGAAAAAGTTGATTTACAAATAGCAATGCACAAGTTGGACAGTCAGCAGCATCGATACGCAAACACATGCTCAGACGGTAAGGGGGCAGTAGTCAATAGACCACAAAATAACGATGTGGTGAACAAATGTTTCCGATCATTCTTCCTCAATTCAGTGCAAATGCATAAGGTTCGTCAAGACGTCTTAAGGCAGACCGAGGAAAACAGATGTTGAGATTGAGACCAAAAGACTAATTACCAGTCCACGATTAATCAGTGCTCGTGTATTCATTTCCACGCTGCTGTTGTACTGCAGGACATATTGATCGCATGACTAGGCGCCTGTCAAAAAGGATCAAAGAACATCAGTAGCGCCATTGTTGCACACTTAGACGATACCAACCACCTCATAGACGTCACCAAAGCATTCCGGGTTGTCTGCCGAATTGCCAACACTCAAATGAGAATATTCTGCCAGCGCATTCTGGCGGCCGCCAAATCGATTGCTATCGGAATATCCATCCTTAAACTGTGCGTTGAAAATAAATTTGTTCAATACTTGCAACTCCCGTGACCACTGATTAATCACATCCAGTCTAATAGTATACAAACACTTGTCCGTAAATATGTGACGTGACATCCAGTCAACGTTCAGTCCGGGCCTAAACAATTACTGTGTGGAGTGTGGTAGAGGCCTTTATTGTAATTCGTTAACAGTCATTTCTTGTTTTACTGCCGTCTGTCTTACGACGTCTTGATGGAACCTATGTAATTGTATTGACTTGGGAAAGAACTATCGAAAACAAATGTTCGTCACATCGTGATTTCTGATTTTATGGGAATTTTCCCACAGACTACAGAATGTTCACCAGGAAATGAGTATGGACCAGAATGCAACAGACAGATGTGCATGTCGAGTTGTTTTATTTCTGTGGCTTCAGGTTACTAATACGTTTCTCAGTAGTGAAACGATTGCCGATAAATACCCGGAGACTTTCGTTGTAATTTTCGCTTGAACGTCACCCACGCCTGATCGCAGCTTTCGTGTTCGCACAGAATTATCTGCTAGCCGGTTCCGGAAACAAACACTAGACTCCAGTTATGTCTTTGGCGTAGTCGCTTAAGTGTGTAGAGGGCTTGATAGCTTACACGGAAATCACCTGCACTAACTCACCGTTTGTCATGCGCGCTAGAAAATGTGCAAAATCAAATGAACTTTTATACTATAATTGGTAGGCGCACAAATTTACACCAACACACACACAAAACGCATTCCGGAGTCAATCAGAGGCGGATCGTGAATGTAACCCAGTCAATTTGCCGGACTTATCGTCTTGCTTTATCGGGTGACTACCGGGCTGATAATTGTAATTTTATTTGTCATTTTTACTAGAACTATGGCCGAATTGCCACCGAATTTGTTTTGGGATACCGCTGTTTTTATTTACATCCTACCGGCTAATTTGTTTAGTGGCTCACTGATGAATGAGTTCATCAGAACTCCTGCTTCGTGACTACTACGAATATCTCTAGTTTTCGTGTAAATTTTTGACAGTGTTTCTAACTTTTAGACTAACGTTGAAAATATTTGCGGAGATTCACAATAATGGTCTTAATGAAAACATTTTGCCTCAGTCTGTTTGATCAATTGTAGGTAACACGTACAACAGTTCCAAGACGTGATCGCGGAGATTAGGAAATTGGCAGTAAACGAACAGTGAATAAATACATAGAGTTTCATCTAACTTCACAGCCATTGTTTGGTTTACTAGCAGCATGTCCAGTTGAATAAGCTAATGGAAGCCAACGTGCTTGCAGTTAGCGAGTGGTCACCAACAGATCCTTCGTCATTGATCACCACCGTTTTAACTGACCGTGTTTCTCATTTCACTCGATGAAATACGATGCTATTGCAATCGATACTACAGCCTTGCGAATTCATCCACTTCTCACAAAAACTGTCCATAATCAAAGGTAATAATCTGCCTTCCTGCGAATACACTTTCATACACACTCGCTGATCACGGTTTCTCAGAGCTATGCATTTGTTTTTATTTTAAAGACGAAACAGTGATATTAGCAGCTTAACTCCTCTAAATAGCAAGGATAATAATGTAACAGTTGCGGAGAGTAATGACATATAGAAGATTATATGTTTTAGATAATTGAACTTCAGGCCGGTGCAATCATACAGGGAGTTAATAGAGTTAGATCGATATATCGATCAAACCTATTACTGAGAACCTAGGTCACTGATGATTGTTCCACTGATCTATGATGTCACTCTCACCCATCAGTTTGACCGCGCAGGTTGGTCATTGATCCAGTGGATTTGTGGTCATAGTAGGTGAAGAGCCCCCGAACAAACCGCCTCTGATGACGCAGCACAGGATCAAGCAGTCTGATTCCGATAGCCCGAAAGCGTTGAGTGTTCTCATTTGGACTGCCTTTGATGGGTTACCTGGCACATGACAGACCACAGGGATGACTTGGTCAGTGTTCACCTGTTGTTCACTTCCAACCAGATGAACAAGGATAGCGTTGTAATTGGTCGTGATTAGCCGTACTCCAGCATCCATGGATAATGTCCTCAGATTCGATTCGAAGGATGTCGTGACCTCCGACCAACATAATCACCTCAGCAGTAACAACTGAATAAGTAGATACACACAGATAACGTCTGAACTCTCAGTCTATCCATGTTAGGAAACTGGAGACATCTAGTTATGCTGAACTGGATATGAAGTACAACTGTGTCATATCTCCTGCTGGTTGCCCGGCTGAGTCCATTTGTCAATCGTTCTGCGGCGTTGTCACCTAGGAACGGTAAATTAATAAACACAGTGTTATTTCTCACGTCCTACACTCCAGGTCTAGGTGATGTTCTGATTGTGTTTTTGAGAAAGTATCTCGCCAGGTATTCATTGTCATGGAGTACGTTCTCTAGTTTGTTACTGTTACATTGTTGACTGTTAAGATGGCCTGTAAAAACGGTGTCCTCCGTGAAAAGATGTTCCATATGTGGGTCTTAAAGTGTCCTACTGTCAGCGAGCGGACACGAATGGGATGGAAGCCTTGCTGATGTTGAATCAGCTTCGCTGGCTGGGTCACGTCCGTCGGATGGACGATGACCGTATCCCGAAACAGGTGCTGTATGGACAACTGAGATCAGGTAAGCGAAATCCTGGTGGTCCAAAGCTGAGATACCAGGATGTTGTGCAGGTAAGTCTTTCACGTTGTAAAATTGATTCTAGATGTTGGGAAGACTTGGCGTTGAACCGGACTGCTTGGAGGAATACAATTCGGAAGGGCGTCCGCGAGCTCAACGAGCAGTTATTGTGCGGCCGAGAACGAAAGCGCGCGGTACGCAAAGGAACCATCGGTGCCATAGGTCGTGGTGACACGACTATATGGCGTTGCGATGTGTGAGGCCACGAATGCGCTGGCCGCCTTGGATTAGTAGGTCATCGACGTACTCATAGTGCACCGTCGGCGAAGAAGCGACGAGAACGTTAGACTCAAGCACGTCATATCAGTAGATCCATTCTACTCATTGAATCGACCAAGACTATGTTCGTTTGACAACTAATCCGCTCCTCTTTTCAGAAACTTGGGTGTCTGTGATCTTCTACCTATTCTTTTCTCAGTCTTTGTTGGTGTATTGAATGATGAGTCGTGAGCTTGATCTTTCGGCAGTTCAACTTTGAGTTTTGTTTTTCAACTTTATCCTCTCTGGAATGCACTAGCATGCACTCGTATACTGAAATACTTCTTGTATTACATTTCACACATCTTTCTCCCTGGTTCAGATCTTGCCATTACAGTCTCACTCACTGTTTATTTTCCGAGAGATAAGGATTTCCTTTCCGTGCTAGCCATTCAGTTGGCTAACCAGCATTGGCCAGCTGGACACAAAGGCCTCACTCACACACCTACTGGTCTTCTTCCTTCGGGTTTACACTGAGTAGGTTGTGTGTGAGTGGAACCGCAAGTGGTGCAGCGCAAGCCACTTGGGGTGATGGTTTGAAGCGCAGGCGTCCTTTGGCTTCGGTCACTGTGACAGGCTAATCCGTCTCGGATGCCGCCAACCTATACTGTCAGCGACTTCAGAGGTGTTCGGATCAACAAGGGCAACTAAACAATGCCGGTATGAAAAGTGATATTTGTTCGATGAACGTCATACAGTGGGCCCAATATTCTTACTACTTCTGCTAATAAATTCCATAGACAGAATACAATATTTGCTTTCAAAGTGGTAGCAACTTGGACATTTCTTAGTGTTTCAACCTCTTGTTAACAATCAAACAACGGCGGTCGTGTGAGGGTCATCTGAACTGTGTCAAGTTAATGAAGTAACCACGAAATTAATGAGTGGTGTAGAGATTCTACCATTCTTTCACACCAAACCGTCAATCAGTAACCTTGAGAATATCTGTTCCTGATGGACTGATTTCTCATGTGTTCATCAAGTACTATTGGATTTTCCCTGCTGCACGTCGTGCTGTTAGTGGATATTAGGCATAAGACATTGACAATTGTCTGTTGATACTTTCCCCAATTACAGCTTGATCCGAACACACTGCCGTCCATCTCACATGATTGTTCGTACAATCAAACTGACGCTCATATTGACCGAGAAGGCAGTGTGAGAGAGACGGAATTTTTGTGGGCAAATGTGTGTACTTCCCAAACCTCCAAATTGTTTAAGAAACTTGCGTGGTTCACGATTTTCACATCAAAACGTTAACTCCTGGTCTTTTCATTTTTACCTATAGTTTGTCGCACATTGTTGGACAATAACATTAGATTCCTGCAAAGTTTTCCAAAGCTTAATGACCATCACGTAGTTGTCATCAGTTTGGTCCACCTGTTCTCTGACACACATTCTTATGGCCCATCGTAGAATTAATCTACACTTCCTTTCTCTTCTTTCGAATGTCGCCTAAAACTCGTTGTTTGCAGTCCAGATTGGCCAGCACAATTAGTTTTGTTGTTCATGTGAGCTTCCTATTAGTATGTTGAACACTGTGTTTCGATGAATGTTGATTGCAATTGTTTGATAATTGCCCATTCAGTCGAGTTCACGGTGAATTTGTGCAAACCTGCACCGT
>LUCH01003737.1:51328-73365 GCA_013368495.1 Paragonimus heterotremus | reverse complement strand
TAGAAACGGAGTGAGATTTCTTGTGTAATGCAGTTTTTTGAAAACGATATTCGGAAATTCGGCTTCCTCCCATACAAAATTTCTGAATATCTAATCACACGAAAGTTTTATCAAGTTTAAGCAAAATGGTACAAGTGATGTTAAAAATATATAAGCCATGACCCATTTTACTTTGTTTCGCAAAATCGTTTTTCGCACCTAACGCAGTGATACGTTCCATGAAGGAACCTTAAGAGATGGTTGGCGGCATCCGAAACGGATTAGCCTGTCACACTGGCCGAAGCCAAAGGCCCCATGCGCTTTGAACCATCACCCCAATTTGCTTGCGCTGCGCCGCTTTCAGTCCCACTCACATACCACGTGTCCGGTGTATACCTGGAGGAATAACACCAGCAGGTGTTTGATGGAGGCCTTTGTGTCCAGCCGGCCACTGCTGATTCGCCAACTGGATGGCCAGCATGAAAATGTAATCCATATCTCTCGGAAAATAAACACGCAGAGAGACTACAATGACAAGATCCATAATGGTAAGAAAGACGTTTTCAGTTGTCACCAGGTTTCGTGTTTGTATTGTTATATATCCATGTGTTGCTTTGTACCGCATGTAAATATCTATCATGATCACGCACCCCCGAGCGTGCTTCTCACAAGTGCGTTGAGAAATATATATTAATATTATTATATGTAAAATATGATGCAAGAAACATTTCAGTATACCAGTGCATGTTGGTGCAGTCCGAAGAGGATTCAGTTACAAAACAAAATTCAAATTTGGACTACGAAAAGAACAGGTAAACCATTCGTCATACGGCACACCAAAAAGTCTCAAGGAAAGAATGAATTGAAGAATACAGACACTCAAGCTTCTGTAAAGAAGAGGTGATTAGTTGCCAAACGAACATAATCTCGATCGATTCAATAAGTAGAATGGATATACTGATATGACGTACCTAAGCCTATTGTGCTGGTAGCCTCTTTGCCTACGGTGTTCTATGAGTACGCTGGTGACCTACTACTCCCAAACGGCCAGCGCATTCACGGCCGCACACATAGCAACGCCATATAGTCATGTCACCACGACCCATGGCACCGATGGTTCCCTTGCGTACCGCGCGCTTTCATTCTCGGCAGCGTAACAAATGTTTGATGAATTCGCGGACGTCCGTCCAAACGGTATTTCTCCAGAATTTCCGGTTCAACGCTAAGTCTTCCCATCATGTAAAATCAATTTTACAACGTGAAAGACTTCCCTGCACAGCATCCCGGTAACTCCGCTTTTGACCACCAAGAATTTGCTTACCTGATCGCAGTTGTCCATACAGCACCAATGCTTCGGGATACGGTCATCGCTCATCCGACGGACGTGACCCAACCAATGAAGCTGATTCAACATCAGCACGGCTTCCATCCCGTTCATGTCCGCTAGCCACAGTACCTCAGTGTTCCAAACCATATCCGACCACCGAATACCCAAGATGCGTCTTAGACAATGCAAATGAAAGCGGCTGGGGTAACGTACGTTCCGCTGAAACAATGTCCACGTTTCACTGCCGTACAGCAGTATAGACAGCATCCTTGAGCGGTAGACGAAGAGGTTAGTGCTCCGACTCAGGCTGTGGTTCTTCCAAACACGTCGATCAAGACGTCCGAAAGCAGTACTAGCCTTTGCCACACGAGCTCTTAACTCGCGGTCCACGGACAGATCAGTGGACAGATTGCTGTCCAAGCAGCAGAACACTGTGCAGCCGCCGACAACATCTCCATTGATGCGAATTTCGGGCAAAGGTTCATAGACAGCACCCTCGCCTGGAGAAGGCTGAAAGAAAGAAAATGTCTTACCTATGTTGATATCCAGTCCAAACTTGAATGCCGCGGTCGCAAAAGCCGTGGCCAAACGCTGTAGTTCGCCTTCACTGTGTGCGGACAGCGCGCTGTCATCTGAGATCAGAAGCTTGCGCATCATCGAGGTGCGTAACCGGGTTGCGGCGCCGAAAGGTCAAATATTAAGCGGGCGCCCATCCGTCCGCTACTCAACCTCAAAGTTGTCCTCCCCAAAATCCTGAAAAGCAACCGTTAGCATAACAGTCAAATATAAACCAAGTAGGGATTGGGCCGGGCCACAACTCTGCTTCAAGCCAGTGACAATGTCAAAATCACCAGAGGTAGATCCACATGATTGCACCTTCGCCCTCATGCCCACATGCAACAATCCAATCAAACTGGCGAACTTAGCTGGACATCCAAACTTACCAAGCACCGTCCACAGCGCCTCGCGGCTCACAGAATCAAACGCCTTGCTTAAGTTGACAAGGAGGGTAAACAGGGGCTGGTCCCTTTCCCGGCACTTCTCCTGAAGCTGTCGAGTAGCGAACACCAGGTCGACCATACTCCGATTCGCCCGGAATCTGCACTGCACCTCAGGAACATTGGCCTCTAGAACACCCGTATTCACCCGATTCAGAAGGGTTCTGGCAAGCACCTTGCCTGCGCGGCTCAGCAGACTGATGGCCCGATAGCTGTCGGGGCACCGCTTGTCGCACTTGCCTTCAAACAAAGGTGCTATCACAGCATCCTCGAAATTATGTGGCATCACCTCCTGCTCCCAGATGGAGTGAACCAGCTGAAGCAGTCCACGTTCCATCCCCGCCTGTCATTCTTCTGGATTTCGCCTGACAATTCATCTTCGCCTGCAGCCATACCGTTGCGAAGTTGACTAACCGCTCCCTGCAATTCTAGTTTTTTCAGGAGTGAGAGCAAGTGAGGGTTTGATGGCTTGTTGCGGCGGGCTCTTCATGGTCATCCGATCAATGGTAGCAGAACGATTTTGTAAGCTACCAAAGTGTTTGCGTCAAACCTACATGATGTCCTCTGGCTGGGTGCACGGACAGCCGGTGTCCACGTCTACCAGTGCTTTAGCGGACTGTATAGTAGGATCGAATATCGTTTTGAGCGAATCGTAGAACTGCTTATGCTGTCGGCGATCTGCGAAACCCTGCATCCGCTCGCCCTGTTCCATCCACCAGTTCTCCTTGAGTTCGAGAACACGCTCGGCCAGTTGACGGTGGATAATTCGGGAAGTCGCCCTCTTCGCTTCATTTCCCGGGTCCACCGTGGAGGCGGCATGCGCGGTATTCTTCTCTCGCGCCAGTCCGGCGATAACTACGTTGTCGTCGTCGAACCGGTCTGAACGTTTCTGGCATCTGACCCCAATCGTCTCAGTGGCTGCCGTCGTGATCCGCTCTTTGATGAACTGCCACATACCCTCGAGGGTAGAGGGAAAAGGAACGTCGTGCGGACGAGCGGCAACTGTACATTGAAAAGCAGTCTCCGTCTCGCAGTTTTCCAGTCGTTTAACATCCAACTTCTGCCGTTGTCCGGAAGATCTGCAATAAACGGATTTGCGTATATGGATAAATAATTTGGTCCTGACCAGTCCATAGTCGGTGTTACATTCAGCGCCGCGCGTCACTCGCATGGCGCGCAGTTCACGAATGTCGCAAAATCACGTAATCAAGCAAATAGTGATGACCATGGGCGGGTCCACGTCGCGATGTTGGTCGCATCCAGCCGGAATCGAGTGTTCGTGATAGCCAGCTCGTGAGTAGCACACCGGCGGAGCAGACGATCACCGTTCTCGTTCATTGAACCAATGCCGCAGGGTCCGAGGACTCCCGGCCAAGCCACCGAGTTGCGCCCGACCCGAGCGCTCAAGTCACCGAAAACAAACAGTCAATCAGTCACTGGCACCGACCGGTTTGTGGCAGACAGTTGATCATAGAACTGGTCCTTTGTATCATCAGTGTGACAAATAGTCGGGCCATAAACACTGACAAATGTAGCATGCTTACCTCGACCGAGTCGCAGGCGCATAGACAGCATTCGAGGGCTGATGCCGCGCGATTCGCTTATCATCAAAGCGTTGATGTGATCAGCGACTATGAAACAGACACCAGGCTCCCGAGCACCGTCTGTCGGGTAACCTATCCAGTAGAAGGTGTACCCGGCACCTGCTTCCCTTAACTTACCTTGGTCTGCAAGACTTGTCTTGTTCAGTGTTGCTACGTCGATACCGTAGCAACGCAGTTCCATTGCGACCAGTGCTGTGAGCTTTTCTGGCCGTCTTTGGGGACTACATCGATCCAGCAGCGTGCGCAAATTTCATGCTCCAATACAGAGCGTCTTGCGTCCCCGGGCCTGTTTCAGGTTGCTCTCCGAGTTACTGGAAATTGAGTCAGCATTATCTGCTCGGGGATTAATAGTGGAGAGACAGTATGAGGGTGACTGTCAGTGGCATATTTTCGCTTCTCCACCCTGCTATGTGCACCAGATAGGGCGACCCAGTTTATCTTGCGCGACGGCCGATGCAGTATGGTACTTGGTTTCTGTTGTAGTCATGGTTTTTGTGGGCTTAGGATACTGCCACGAAGCCCAGCCCTAGACAGGAGAGACAGAAGCATCTAGCGCCAGGCAGCAGGTGACACACACATACGCATCAGCATCAACCATCCAGACCAAGTTCCACAGTCACAACCCGAGACATTCGGCACATTCACATAGAGATAATACTGCACAGATAAACTAATCACACACAGAGAATCAGATCAGGCAAAAAAGAAAACAACGATCCGAACCGAACCGAAACGTAACACACTCACCATAAACAACGAACGTCTCACAACGGACGCATCGGCCTTTTGCCTGGCTATTCTCCTCTGGCCAATCTGACGGAGTTGAACCTGCAGCAACCGAGCTCGCACTCAGAACAGCCGGCCGGATGAAAACAGCACACAAGCCTGACCACCACCCCAAGTCAACACAAAAGGTTACAGGTACACAGAGATACACAGACTCTGAAGTGCTTAGCGGCCCATGTGTGGGCGGATACAGAAAAATACAGAAAAAACATCCATAAACCCATTAAGTATATGTATATGCCTATGGATATGTCCATATTCGTGGGAATATACATATAGCCATACATCATCTGACCATTTGTAATGCCATACTCATATATATATAGGTATATATACAAATGTATGAATATAATTATCATCATACAAATCGACGCATTTACCCTTCCTTTTCGATGTAAATATATGCAATGCTACTGCGGAAAATTTACAATTATGCGCTGTTGGTCGGGAAGCGCATTCCGGAAATAGTTGATTTGACAACGGGTCTATTCATCAACCAATCAGAAAATTCGACAGTTCAGGTTAATTTTTCCGGGATGTGAAAAAAACCGCTTCCCCGAGAGTTGAATGTTGTTTTGAAAAGATGACCAGAGGCGCTGCTTACGACATCAGGAAGGAGACTGGCCCAAAGTTTAGTAACCCTGTACGAAAAAAATGCCGCCTAAGGAAGGTCTGGGTTCGAAGCTTGAAAACATTCTAGGTCTGTCCTCGCCGTCAAAGCGGGCTTCTATTCGCGTTCACTTCGGCTCAGCCCATTTTCCCGGACAAAACGGTTTCGGCCAAAAGCTGTCCAGCTCTGAACCAGTGAGCTTCTGAGGCGCCTATCATGCCGACAATAAAGAGCAGAGATTTTCCACTTCCACGAGTTGTCAGGAGGGCTAACGTATAAAAGCTGGGGAGTTCTAGCCCTCAGTGCCATCAGAATACAAGCTCACATCTACCGCCGGTACACGTAGGATTATCCGCCCGCCGAAGTTGTGTGAAAAAAGTCACAAGTAAAACCCACGTAGGTATAATTCTAAGCATCTATACTTTCAGATGCAAAGACTAACTTTGTAAATAAATAAAGAGAACGTGATGAACAGAATTAAAAAAGATAACAATAATAGCAAATAGAGACCAAAAATGAACTAAATGAAATCTATGACAAGGAAAGTACTTGCGAAACTCATTCAAACTAAACCCTCGCAACAGGCCTGCAGGGACCTTATTTGTTGTTGTCAACCCTGTTAGAGTTACGTGTGCCATTCGTACTCTTTTTGTTTCCACCTTTTGTATGTACCGAAACATTTGTTTGAACGAATAAAGATACCGACAAGTACCAGGCGCATTCAAACGTACAACCTCGCTGCGTGCTTGCTTGTAGCTTCGCTCTGTTATCGTTTCCTCTTGGTGTTCGTTTACTCTCGCGTTGCCCTCGTAGGTTGACAATATACTCTTTGTCTACTCGTTGTGTCCTTCTCAACCGGTCGTCTTCGGCTAGCTTGATCCTACAACCTGGTGAGCCCGTGTGAGTCGCACATTATAGAGTACATTCGCGTTCAGTATTCCCACTCCGCATATTACGTCTCTAGTGCAGAACCATATATTTATTCAAATTTTATATCTCGTCGCATTCACTAAATCGCCATGGATAGTAAGTAGACTAAGTTTTAATTTTCGGCTTCCGTATCACTGATCACTTTAGACGTTCCTGCTTTCAGAGATCTTGGTTCAGAACTGTGGTTCGCTGTGTTGGAAATAGAGTTTAACAACCGGCGTACAACAAGCGAGGCGGACAAGTTCTCGCAAATTATACCACGCCCACCCTCCGGGATCTGTTGAACTTAGTTGGCGATATCCTGTTAGGCTCAGCAACTGAGTGTTGAGTCGGCTAAGCGAACGATTAGGAAAGAAGTAGCCGTCCAATCAAATGCGTCTGGAACAAACGTCCAACGGTTATAGCTGGGGGATGAGGAGCTACCGGTTCTCCTTCGAGAATAGCGACAGACGGTATGCAAGTTGCAGTTGCCAGTCTCTCTTACAACGGTTGTGGATGCAACACCTGCCTGATTATACACAGGGGCCATTGTCCGCGCGATCATCACGTCGGTTAGGTGGTCTAACGGCTTCGACAGGTGCAATACATGAACGTTTGCGAAGCAAGACGTAGTCACCATTGATGGTGTAAGTAGTAACCTCACACAGTCCTGTGGATTATTTTTTATTTACAAAAATGCTTAATTAGCAGTGCTGCGCAAAGCACTTGAACATTTTTAACGCAACCCTTCGAAACCGAGCGCCGAGATAGCTCAGCTGGGACGTGAGCTGGCAGATCTTCGTGAGGGCAGTTGGCCTACTAGGTCATCATCAAAAATTACTTCAGTGCGTGCTCGATCACTACCCGAACTAAAGATTACCGATCTTTGTTGGTACCATGAGACGTACGGTGAAAACGCTAAACGATGCCGATCACCATGTAGCCGTTGTGGCAACGAACGTTCAAGCTAACAGACCGGCATGCTTTAACGACGATAGCCACATACCAGACAAGCAATAGTCGCCTCCTCTTTTTGAGGGATTTGACCTCTAAATGGCACTTCCTAATGTATACAGAAGCAGAGGTTATTGTCGTCCAGCATTCGGTAACGGATGCATAATCAGATGCAGAAACTGGGACTACACTCCGAGCAGCAAACGGTACGCCCAGTAGAACCTTCGGCCGTTGACTGCTGGATCTAAGCTTTGATCTTCGGCACGATTTTCGATAGGTTTTCGTAGTAGCTGATATGCCATTCCCTACTATTGGGATCGACTTCCCCGGCATTTCGACTTGCTGATCGACGCACGTCGACCGCGCTCGATTGATACTTCGACACGATTCGATGTTCGGGGTAAGCCGTTGCATACTGCCGTGATCGGTCCAATGTTAGCCAATTCCGTAGCTGGCGAACCTCATGGAAAGCATTAATCCGAATTCACTCAACTGGTCCGCCCCGTTAACGAACTACAGACAGTGACAAAATACGTCGCGCATCACATTGTCACACGAGGTCCGCCGACAAGCTCAAAATTGCTCGAGCCGAATTTGAGCATACGCTTCAGCTTCGCATCATCCGTCCTTATAGTACTCTCTGGAATTCGCCACTGCACATGGTGTCCAAAAAGACTGATTACCACTGGCACCCACGTGGCGACTATCAAGCATTGAACAACACTACCACTCCTGACAGGTACCCAATTCCGCACATTCAATACTTGACAGCAAACCTATCAGGAACGCAGGTATTTACAAAAATAGACCTGGTGCGCGCGTATAACCAGATTCATGTAACCCCCGAAGACATTGCGAAGACAGCGGTGATAACAACGTTCGGACTCTTCGAAGTTTTACCTATTCCGTTTGGACTGAGCAACGCTGCCCAGACTTTCCAACGTTTTATTCACAACGTGTGTCGTGGACTGGGCGGTGTTTGTCCGCACTTGGATGATATCTCGGTAGCTAGCTCCTCTCAGGAGGAACACTGCGCGCACTTACATTCATTATTCGCCCGTTTGTCGCATCATGGAGTGACGATACACCTAGCTGAGTGCTCGTTTGGGATGCCCAGCGTAACGTTCCTGGGTCACGGTATATCCACGGGCGGAATCGAACCTTTCCCCGACAAAGTGCAAGCAATAGTGGACTACCCGGAGCTTACATCATTCAAGCAACCTCGCGGTTTTGATGGTCCAGTAAACCTTTATCGTTGTTTCATTCTTAATTGTGCACAGTTAATGCAACCGCTCACCGACCTGCTCACAGCAAGGTTCGCTCATTTTCGTTTACAATGGCTGCAAAAAAGGCCTTCGTTAACTAAAAAACAACTATCGCCAATATAGCATCGTTGTCACACCATCACCCGTCCGCCTCTTTAGCGCTAATTGTGAATGCATCAGACTTGGCTTTAGAAGCAGTTTTTCAACAGGAACTCGGTGACGGCTGGTGTCCGTCAGCTTTTTTCTCTGAGCGTTTACAATCGACTGAGCCACGGTATGGTGCTTTCGGAAGGGAGCTGTTGACGGTGGATCTCAGCATCCACCACTTTCGTCTTCAAAGATCATAAGCCGCTAACGTACGCCCTGTGGTCGAAAGAAGACAGGTACTCATTTAGAGAGACCCTACATCTGGATCATATCGCTCAGTTCACGACCGATATCCGTCACATTCCAGATGTCGCGAACCCAGTAGCCGATGCTCTCTCGCGCATCAATGCTACAACGAGCACTGCAGACGGCTCAATCGATCTGGCAACAATCGCAACTGCACAGGGCAACGATCCGGAGATAGAACAACTTCGTCAGTCCAGTTCCCTTAAGGTTGAGAGCGTTCCCAGGAAGTCATCCGAAGGGGTAATTATTCGTGACACTTCACAAGGTATCCCTAGCCCGGTTATTCCAATAGCTTTCCGCTGCAGAATTTTTGACGCGTTGCACAACATGTCTCAACCAGGCATACATTCAACGTGCAAAACGGTCATCGAGCGCTTTATCTGACGCAATGTCAACCGCGACGTCTACATATGAACCAGAGCATGCATACAACGCCAACGGTCTAAAGTTCATCGTCACACAAGCACCCCAGTGGGGGTTTTTGCAGCCCCCGTTGAGCGTTTCTACCACGTGCACGATGACCTTGTCGGACCTTTGTCACCATCAAGTGGATGTACGTATATCTTGACACGTGCAGATAGATATACGCATTCGACGGAGGCTATATCCATTACGAATTTCTCAACCGAAACCGTCGCGAGGGTATTCCTGGGATGTTGGGTTTGCCCAGTTTAGTTGCCTCGCTGTGGTGACCACCGATCTCGGGTCCCATTTTCACTTAGCCCTTGCGTCACTTCTCAAAACACTAGGCCGTAATTGAATTCCCACGACAGCTTACCATCTGGCAGCCAACGGGTTAGTTTAACGTTTTCGTAGGCAAGTAAAACTTCGTTATCCGCTAGCAACAGCCCTTCGTGGAACGAGGTTCCGCCATTAGTCTCGTTAGGTATCCTAAACTCGCCGAAGGCTGACCTGCCTACCACCCCCGCCCAGATGGTCTATGGATACTCCTTGTCTTTACCTGGAGAGATTGCTGCCCCACGAGCAACGGGAACCATCGACTTCGTGGAATGCGACGAGCGGTTGACCCAGCGCACGAAACGATTTCGACCGACCCCACCAAGGGAACAGACGACGCCAACGTTGGTAGATCTTCGTCTGTCAACTTGTTCTCACGTTTCGGTGCGTGCGGTCACTCATCGACGGCTTTTACGCTCGCCCTATACTAGTCCACTCCGCGTACTCACGCGCTACAAGACTTCCGTTTTAGAACGCAGGGGTAAATTCCAGATTATCTCTATCGATAGACTAAAGTCAGCGTTTTTAGAGGTACCTGTGTTGTATGTATGCCGGCTGTTTCGTTTCTGATTGTTCGCCACACTTACGGACCAACTGTGGGGCAACGTGGAGACACTAGGGGACAGCGTTCTTCCGAAGTAGGAGGTCCAACAAGTTCTGTAAAGGGAAACAACAAGAAGCAAGCATGAGCCAAAGGCCCAGTAAGCAATGAACACGACCTACACAAATGAAAACTGAAGCGGCGGCGACAACACGGCAACACGCCCTGTTACGCAATTCAGATAATATCTGTGCGCGCTTGCTAGTTTCCACCGCACGTTACATGTGAACGTCGATTCACGACTAATAACATCATCAGCAGCTAGTGCATTGCCTAACGTGGCTGCGTGTAATCTGTAGACTGCAAATATCTGTTATCTTTTAGCTGAAAATTATTTTCTAGCTACTGAAGTTGTTGAGATTTTGCGACATGTTGCTGTTCCTAAAATCACAGAATTCTGTCGCCTGAAGATTTTTTTGCTTCAATCTTCTGAAGACATGAGCGAGGCATATGCGGTAGTTCAGTGGCACACGGTGTAACGTATCGTGCTGTCGTGTTGTTGGCGCCACTTTTGTTTTTGATTGTGTAAGTCGTTTACATGTCTTACTGGGCCTTTGACTCACGATTGTTTCTATTGTCTCTTCAAGCGGGACTATCGTTGGAACCTTACTTCGGAAGGACGCTGCCCCCAGCTGTCTCCACGTTGTTCAGAGTTGGTTTACCAGTGCAACGGATAAACGAAGCCAGAACGTCTGGATTGCCTGTTACAGGTGATTAACAGAAAAATAAGGCAGAGGGGTATTCTACGTTATGTCGGAAAGTGGAAGGTAGGATGTAAAGAAAAGCGATGTCGTAGACGTGGAAACACGTGCTTCTATTCAAATTTGGCTGCAATTGAGCAGCAAAGCGTGATTCTAATTTCGAAAACCGATCTGTTGTTGAACCGTTAGTACTGAGCTTTTTATAAAGCTACAATCGTGGGAAACGCCCATAAACCTACATAAGCGTAGGGCAATGCACAAGAACTGGAAAATTAAGTCGTGTTTTACTTGTTATATTCGCCATGCTTTACCATTCGTAGGTACTACTGTGCAGCGGAACCAAGAAATGAATCGACAAGGATACAAAATAATTTACAATAACCGTCTACGGTAAATTCCACCACACTACGTTCGCTACAAGTTAGAATAACGCTCCTCCTGAATAAGGGAATAATTCTAGCAGATCCAGGTAACAACGACCACATGCAAACAGAAACCGAGGTGCTTGAGGGCGAATTGTGTATTCATTCAAACAATAGGCAAGTGGTTGATATGAACAATGAACATAACAGATATAAAGAACAGTATCTAACAAGAGAACAAAAAGATAAGAGACTCTACAACTGTTGTTAGCTTCTCCATGAAATCCGGACGTACGCTGGAATGGAGACAAAGTTACCTGCTGAAAGAATGACATTAGAGAATACTGCCAGCTGGATAGATGACGACACTTCTAACGATAATTGTGTAATTCACCGGTATGGCGCTTCAAAGCAGAATCAAGTTGGGAACGGCTGCTTAGGCGCGAGAAGAGATTTTTCTAATTTCTCTTGAAATATTAAAACGCATATTACTGGATAAATATACACCTTTCATCGAGCATAGTAGTTGCGTTGCAAATAAAAATATCAGCTATACCTGGAAATTTTCCATATTCGAACTTGTTCTGAGAAAAATGCTCCAGCATTGTTTTCGATAAAAGCCTCGTTGGTTTTCGTAATCGATTTTGAGTTTTGAAAATGCCCACATCGAAATTTTCGTGATGGAATAGGTATTCTCATTTAGCTTAAACGCTCATTTCCGCGTGATTTCGGAGATGTAGTTGAATTTGTAATTTTCGATCACGTTGCATTTGCATCGCACTGTACACTATATATCACAGTAATCCCTACTGAACGCTGTGCCACCACGTTTGTTGGTTAGTTAATCATCTGAATTATATGTTCAGGTTGGGTCCGTTATAGTATTTCCGGTGGAAAACTGCATACTTTATCACGTGGTTGTATCTACCTACGGTTTGGTTCGAACATGGGGAAAATGTCTCACTCTATCATTAACAACGTGCGCATTGTTCTGTTTATAGCCTATTGACTTTGCTTGGATGTGGCTTGCCTTGCGTACGTGATAGCCCTCATTTATCTGACCGACAGTGACCAGCTTTGAGGCTCGTTATTTATCCGACGAAAACAATGATTCCCACTTCTACTATTTCAGCTACGACCCTTTCATCTTCGTATCATGGACGCTTATGATTCCGACCACTGTTGGTCTAGTTTTTCGCCGGATACAGAATTCACTGATGGCTGCTAGTATGTTATCTTAGTTTTCACCGGAATTGGCGGAGGTCTTTATAATTTATCCTGAACGGTCCAAATACAAGTTTGTTCTGATTTCCCTCGCACTCTTCTCATCGACGTTGATCATAGCTTCAGTCAACTGGACGGAGCAGCTACTAGTGTGAACGCATACTACATAATTACTACGACAGCGCCGTCATCGCACACACCCTTAGCGACGTGGCTGCAACTCCGTATTTTAAACATGAAGTACAAACACGCTGAACGGTATACCCTCTTGCGCAGCCATTTTATCTATAGCAGATGTTCTCACTGCAATGTGATCGCCCACAATTTTCGGAAAAATTCCGAAAAGTTTACGTAGTGAAACATACTTTTCACTACGAACGTACCCGTACATCACGGGTCGGCCGTGTTCCATACCGCCTGTCACGATAAACTGATATAACTTCCAACTTCCAAAGTATGAGGAAATATACAATGACATACTCTTGTTTGCTGTCCGGTGAGTGACATCCACATTCACAACATATGGGAAACGTCGGAATAGTTCAGTCTGCGTTCGCTGGGCCGGGCAGATATGCGTATATCTGTTGCCTTTATCCCCCATAGTGCACACCACACCTATCGCAATTATCATCGACATCACCTCATCAAGGTTCTCTGACGTTCCGTAACCAATTTTACGTAACAAACTCACTTTACATTGCAGACGTTAACTTGCAGCGGCTGTATCCAAATGTCAGCGGTTGTGACAAACTTCCATCAGAAGTCCGCTACATAATGCTTAATGTCAGTAATTGGTGTGTTGTACCGGAAAAGACTTCTGCATTCGTTCAATTCACCGACGGTGGGTCCACGATTTGTAGGATGGGAACCATAAAGCAGATGGTTGACAAACTGGTTGTGCTCCAACTCAAAAGAGCTCACAACCAGACACGCATCTTGTCGGACCACATGAAATTGTGACCTGCAACGTGTCGCGAGAACTGGTTCGTTAAAACTAACGACAGTTAACCCACTAGACACGTCGCACACCCCTGCATACACTCCAACGCTTTTGTGCTTCCTACAACGATAATGAATCTGCGCGGTTTTCAAGAAACCACGTCATCTTACCCTATCGTACTTCAAGGCAGTTTTCGACCTACGGCTCGTCCCACGAACATAAATAATGCCCACCTCGTCCATGTACCTCTGAAGAAGCTCCTGAAAGTGTAAGAAAGTGCAAAATTCCCGACTCTCAAACATCGCCCTGAAAGTTGCAATATAATCAGTCTTCTAGAAATAAAAAATAAACGACTGAAAATATGGTAAAAAAACAAATGACAGGCATGAACAAATAAATTGAAAGTAATCCCAGCATCTTTTTGTCAACATCATCATATGCAATCGACCACAACAGCAGCAACCATACCGATTTTCGAAAAACAATTACGATAAGGTTGTTTTCAATTAACGGCCAGTAAAAGCAAAGAGATATGAGTCCACGACGCAGAGTTCGACACTTTCAATTTCTGCACCAGGTGCCGAGCTATTAAAACGACCTTTTCCAGGAAAAAATTTCCCCTAACACGACAGCTCAGAAATTCACGGCCTCCAACTAGCATTCATGCCCAACGTTGCTACATATCCGGTTTCGTTGACGATGTACTAGATCTAAACGCTACATACATTCCAGGTGTAAATACGAAATCAAAAATTGATGAAAAATGAGAACAACTGACTCGCAGTAGTTCGTGAAGGTGAGTGGTTCAGAGTTCCACCACGCGGAATGAAGCATCCAATTGACACGGTCTATCTCATAGTTCCCGAGTGACTTTGGAGGCCACAAGGAAGTTAATTCAGATGATAGATGAGTTCGGAGATACGCTTAAATAAATGCCGATTCCGTTAATCGTAAACTCTCCCAAAACCTGTACACACGTGACACTGAACGCAGAGGGGGAACACCGAGTTCGCGAACTTGGAGATGTAATTTTGTGTACCCTTAATTGATTCTGCCCACATGATTTAAACGAGTGTACGTGTGAAATTGAGGAACGTGAAAAATATGAAAAACAATGAGAATTATGCAGTACAGAATGCTGTACAAAACCCTACAACGACCGCGCCTGTGCCTACCACGACTGAGCCAAGTTTCCAGAACAGACGTGTCCGAGCGTTGCGGAGGCCGATGCGATCTACAGACTACGTGGATCTCCGCCCTATCTAGTTTTTTTGTTGTTGTTGCATTTTCTTATCGAGTTAATTTTTGATGACTTCACCTACGGCGAACGTTGTCAGCAAGAATTTAAGAAAAGACTATAAAAGCCCGATTCTTCTGGACACAATGGATACTTAAACCCGGTGAGGTTACCGTTTTCCACTAATAAGTACTGTATGTTCTACATACTAAGAGTTAACCTAGACGTCGATGCCGAGCACGGAGAGAGAACGCTGGAAAACTCGAAATTCTGCAAGGACCGACTACGAAAGACTCGATCAAGGCCACGATCTTACCAGGTCGGTTATAACTGGCCTGTCCTCAAGTCCCCCGCTTGCCTACGATTGTTAAACTTCCAAACCGTGATCCACCGAACCGCTTCTAATTGTTCAACATACACAGCTCCCTATTTTCCTTCCGGCCCGCCTGCAAACACTGCTAAGAAAATGTGAGGTTCCTCTCTGTGGGCACTCCCAATTCATTGGTTGCCACTGCCCTCCTCAGCTCCTTCTCGCTCCTCCTGCCAAAAAATCTGATCTATCATGAACCTTTTCCGGCGAGCAACTGACTACACTTGTCTACATCTAAGGGTAGCTGCTATTCACTTGACTATTACTGGACAGTATTATGATCCTCTCGCATGAGCGTGTTGTCAGGAGTTCCTACAATCTTTACAACATCATCGAAGATGTAACAGGGACACTTCAGGTTTTTGGCGAGATCACTGGTGAACAGTGAAAATAGCGATGGTCCAAGCACTGATGCCCGAGGTACCCAACTAACCACTGCACCTTCCGTGGACCTTCCTCCTGCTATCTCTACATCGAAGGTGCGACTCTCAACAAGTCATGTACCCATCCAACTTGTCTTCGAGGAAGGCCAAAGGTTCCTAATTTGAGGATTAACAATCGGTCGTTCACGGAATCAAACGCCTTCCTGAAGTCCAATTAACAAATCTCAGCTTTCCTTCCCCTATCCAAATTCTCTGTGATCTCATCGAAGAAGCAGATTATATCGGTTAGAAAAGACCTATGCCTCACAAATCCATACTAGTCTGCGGAAAGAAGTTTATTTTTAGTAAGGTGTCTCACACTCCTATACTTAATCATTCTTTCAAACAGTTTCAGGACAACCGGTGTGAGACTAACTGGTCAGTAGTTGCTCAACTCGTGTTTCTCACCCCTTTACGGCTGGGTGCAAAACCTGCCTTTCTCGTGTCGTCTAGGATGATGGCCTTTGTACAGTAAGATTAAACAACATAGTGAGAGGCTTCTGTGAAACATCACTAAGAAGTCTTAGTAGCCATGAGTGGATACACTCAGGCCCCATCGCTTTATTCACGTCTAGTTCGTGCAATCCATCCTTAACCTCTCCCTCGCCTATTTAAACTCCCTCCAACTCTGGCCCTCTTGTAATCCATGTGCTGAGTTCCACTGTGGTAGTTCAAGAGTCCGGAATACCTACCGCCTCAAAAATCCGGCAGAAAGCCTCCGCCATGGTGATCCAATAACATTGCCTTCAATATGTAACGATTCGTTCGCTGCTTCTCGTACCAGTTAGTCGCGTTCGTGTTCAGTACGACTCAGTTAAAACATGATACTCCTTCCTTCTGTTGTAGCGAAGTCGCAGGAGCTGTTGGGACGCCCACTGAAGAGGTGCACGGTTAGAGTTTAGGTGTGTGGTGTGGTTCTCCCACATTTCGATGACAAAACGAGTTTGGAGACTAAATAAACAATTACTCCCCCATCAAATCCGGTAATTCCTGTATTGAATCAGCTGGAGGCACATCCCCCCCAGATGATCAGATGACGCTCGTCGCTATGGAGAAACCTTGGCTTTGTCTGAAGTGTGGATGGGGCATCGGAAAACGGATTCAGGCTTTACAATGCGACATACATGAAGGGTGGTTGCCTCGTACCTGCGCTCCAGTCACCGCTGAGTTATACACCCAGTAAACAAGTGACTGACTCAGCCAAGCTGGCCAACAGTAGGCCAGGTGTTGGCCTGTCTTTTCTACTCCACTGACCAACCAAAGAAGATAAACGTCGGTAAATGGCACGTCATCATGGGACTACTTTTGTGGTTGAGTAATGATTACCAATAATCTAAGAATGGTATTTTTCACTGCAATAGAAAAATTTCCGACTACGGAATAAGTGGTTGCCATTTCAGGGTATATTTTGTTCATCCAGGCTAGTTCGATAGCTCTGGGTCACTTGACTGTCACGTGCCTCTGGTATGGTCGCTTTGCACATTGTTTTTTTGCGACGGTTTACGGATAATCTTAGATAACAATATGTTATGTCACTCCGAATGATTGTGTGATAGAACCTGTTTTTATTGTCCAGCGAAGACACGCTACAAGTTGACCTGAGGACTAATTTTCACCCAGGTGTTTGGTTTTTGATCGTTATACCCCCAGAAGCCATGTGGTTAATAAACTTTTGATGCACAGTGAGTTCCGGGCGAAGGCTGTATTGTCGTACCACTATATATCGTTGAATACGGCGGGAAAGTCTACGACTTGGCATCAGTTTTGTCAGTGTTTCCACCAATATTACCCCTGCCACCATGGAGGATGAAATTATTCCATCAGAGAAACCCCGTAGTCCTTTATTTTGTTTTGTTTAGTTTAAATTGAAGACGACGAAGATGACCAGGTGGTGAAGGACATGTTTCCAGTCCCATCTGTTGAGGCTATAAGCAATCCACACGATGAATGTGAGTTCTGTGGACAACATATTCAATTGTTATAGTGAATACAACTGTAACAACCACATCTATTCCGGATGCAGTGAGATTATCCTGCACTTACCTCAAGAAGAGTCGTTTAGATCGGCTCAGATTTTGTTGCATATAGTGTTGCCCCGTAGGTGTCACACTGGGTTATCCTCAACGGCCAATAGCGAAAGCTGAGGCGAGTGTAACACGCGTTTCTCCGGATCAAGAGCTGTGTGGTTAATCTGCAGAGGTGATCGCAAAACTGAAGTCGTATTCGGGTGTCCCAGCTCTTTCTAGGCTAGCATTCGCTGATGTGATTGCGAAGTGTCCGGAGGACGAGGTTGAGAGAATACTAAAGTATGTAGTTGTGAGGGTCCCGGAGCATTTGGTGGTAAGAGCCATGGAGGACACAGGTGCACCGAATAAGAAGAAAAGCGGAGTTCGACACCAGCAGAAGACTATACCAAAGATGGCCACATCAGCCACCAGACCCAAAGTCGCAGAAGTAAGTTATGCCCCAGGTGGTCATACGGACCCCCTTGCAGACACGCGGAAGGGAGAAGCTCGACCAAGATTCAGGACGGTACACCCACCACACGGTTAGTGTTCGACATGTTAGTATTCAACCTTCCTGGGGCTTGCCACCCAAACGTCTCAGCCAAGGCTGGGTCACAACACTGCTGCTTATCTTGATCTGCTGATTAAGATGTTCACAGCTAAACAGGAGGAGTTAGCTTCGAAAATAACGGTACGCGCAGCGTTTCACCTTGGCCGGAAGGCGGATGATATTAATGTATCACGGGAGCCGCTGAAAGATGTCCTGGGAACTGCATCAGAATCTCGCCAGTTCTTGAAGCGGTCATCGAAGAAGCGTAGTGTGGACGTGCGCATAGCCAGAGACCTGTCCCCAGAGGATCGTGAAGGCCTGAAGGTTGCCCTAAAGGAACTGCACAAGCCAGCTTGCTCGACGACACTGGACCATGCCTTGTCGACCTACTATTTAATGTTGATCAGGGGAGTGCGAGTTAAGGTCGATCGACGTCGGTAAATCTCCCGGCCCCAAAAACGTCCACTCCTAGTTGCTACGTGAATTGGCGGTGGAATTAGCTGTGCCACCGACGGACCTGCATCAACCGTCTCTGAACAAAGGCAAACTGCCAACGGGGTGGAAACGAGTAGCGATTGCGTCTACATCTAGAGGAGGAGGACGGCCAAAAGCTAACAACTACCGACCGGTATGCTTGGCTTGCGTGTTTGGTAAATCAATGGAGCGGCTAATAGCCCGTCGTCTTCAAAAGCATCTGAGCGAACTCTCAACATTCAACGAGAGGCAGCAAGGATTCTGGAGAAGGCGATCTTGCTTGGCCAACATTTTGCTGTTCAGAGAGCGTTGGATAGAAGCAAGAACCAACGGCAAGACTCTGGACCTGGTGTTTCTCAACTTCAGCAAGGCTTTCGACGGAGTGCCGCATAACCATTTGCTCACCAAGCTTGTAGTGACCGGTGATCGTGTGGCTTCTCTAAGGATCCCGGCTGCAACCGTGTTTTCCTGCTTGTCTGTTCTGTACGCATGATTCTATGTACGCCTGCAACAGGAGGCCTGATACGAACTCAGTGCCACTTTCTTCAGTCGTGCAACTAATTGCACGCAGTGAATGCCTGTCTTTTTATTAACGACTCATCTACTATTTCATTATTCAAGGTCGTTAAACCCGAACATATTCGAGCGTTGTTTAACGCACTCGAAGGTTCCACACACTTTTCGCTTGGCGCGCTTTTGAGCGCCGTCGGGTGGGCTCTGGCCCATCTCGCGCATCTCTTCATTTTCCTCTTGGTTGCTGCCGTTGGTCCCAGACTAGGCTAGAACTAACTACTTATCATATTTCCAAATATTGCTGGAAATGTACGGTTTGTTTGCAAACCTCACTGCGTTTTCTAGTTCGATGCCTGTTGGGACTACGTTACGATTGCTCTTCAGGGAAGGCGTATTAAATTGTTAGTGGACGAGGGTCTAGCGCATTCCCACTTGTCCACTACAAGCTGTTAGCGTGAGCTGTCAGCTCGCCTATAATGAGTTGGATAACAGACCTCCTCCATGGCAAGTCAGTTGTCGAGGTCAATCAACACTTTTCTGAATGGCTACCTGTCCCAACGGATGTGCCACGGAGGTCAGTGCTCGGGCCCTTGTTGTTTCTGGCTTTCATCAACGACCTATTGGACCAGTTGCAGTCACCTGCCCTCATCTTTGCTGATGACATGAAAGTATGGAGGACAGTCTCCCCAGATGAAGATAGCGAAATATTGCAATAGGACTTGGACACGATTTCGAGATGGATAGTTCAATGGAGCTTGCCTCCAAACACACAAAAATGCTCCTTTAAGCACCTCAGAGATATCATGGATGTCGAGGCATATAATGTTGGACGTCAGTTGTGAACTACTGTAATGCTGGTGTATACGACCTCAAGCTATCCCGATTAATTGCAGAAGACTCAGCAATGAGGCACGACAAAAGTGTCTGGCATATTATCAATAGGGCACTATATGTGAAATCAACACAACAGTTGGCTTCATTGGCATGGCTTCAGTAGCTTGGCTCTGGCCTTAACCGACGACTGTGTTGGTCACCCCATGACATGTTACAGGGTTGTTGTTCATTTCACACATATGTCCTGTCTGTGGCACTTGTCTGACCTTTCGCTGAGTGCCGTGATGCGCGTCCCACCTGAGACCATTTTGTCTCGAGCCGTTCGTGACACCTTCCCCTTCATGTGTTTCGTAAGTAGGTCACTTCGGGTCTATCTGGAACCGTGCAGCTTGTTTCCGTCGGCGCTCTGAACGGCGTCTGTTTTGCGGGTTCTGACTTGTACACTGAGTGGGGTGGTAAACGACTGACGATCACTTTAAGTCAATCGAATCCACGAGAAGGTGGAGACTTAATTGTTGTGGTTCAGTACACGACAGGTTGCATTCGGTCTTTCGCAAACCTTCAGGTATTAGATCAGTTGCAGCGGTCGATTCATGAACACTTAAGCAAGTGAGCGATTATTAGGATTGGTTGTAAATCTGTAGTTGAGTGAAAAGGTTTCAAGAATTTCAGTGGTTGTCCCCTCCCCACTGGCTTTATTGAGAACACGTTTGAATGGGCAGACAAAACGTTCCGCCTGGCTGTTTGACTGGGAATGAAAAGGTGGAGCAGCTATGTGAGTGATACCAAAATGACGGACAAACTCACGGAATTGGTGCAAAGTGAACTGGTTGCCATTATTTGACACAATCGTCTCGGGGACGCTGAACGTCGAGAATAAACGTCGCAGATGTCGGATTGTGACGGTCGTCGTGGTTTCAGACATCATACTTACTTCTGGCCAGTTGCTGAGGGCGTCAGCCTTGATCAAGAAGACTTGACCGTTTATGGGGCCAGCAAATTAGACGTGTAGACGTGACCATGGTTTTTCCGGAAGTAGCCACGGTTGAGGTAGTTGGAATAAGTTCTGTAATTCTAGCACTTGAACAGGAGTGGATTTAATAAGCTTGTCGATAGAATGATCTGATACGTTTAAACTATCTATCCAGTCGATACCAAGAAAGTTCATATTGCAGTCAGTCACATACACGAATCCAATGCCGGTTCGGTTAGCAACCTGTAATTCACAGTTAAATTGATCAATAAATCGAAGTTTGCTACCCCTATGCAATGCGCGCTGTATTGTTAGTTGGTATTAGTTTTGGTGCCCAAATTTCGCGCCACCTAAAAACAGATGTGACCGTTATATCAGACGCTGTGTTCAGCTGTAACTGGACAATTTTCCTGTTTGTCTGAACGGCGACATATATTCTACGAGCTGGTGAATGCAGCTGTGATGTGGTAAATACGGTGGTCGAGCGTGGCTTGTAACCGCGACGTCTACTCGATGACCGTGCAATCTGACTATGAAGACTAGGGAGTCGTTGTGTTTAACAGTGGGTCTCTTTGTGTCCTCGGTGATGACAGAGAGAACACCGGTGTTTCTAAAAAAGAAACAAACTTCACGTAGTGCCAGTCTCCGCATTGTCAACGTGTTGATGATGGTTTGATAGGGTTAGGAGCCTTGGTACTGTTGGGCCGTGTGGTGCATATCTGAGCAACACTGAATGCACCGTTGGATACTGAGCGCTCCAACATGGCCGTGTCATATATCAGATTAACCAGGCGTTGAAATTCGTAAGCCAAATCTTGCAACGATCTGTCGGGAGAATGTTCAGGCCTGCTAAGCAACCTAGTTCTTATGTCACCAACGGCTTGTGACTGTAGTTCGCAGACATAAATCGAGGACTTAAACTGGTTTTCCGTCTTAGCAGATAACTTGAAATGTTCACAATCAAGATTAACTCTACCGGCATAAGTAATAAAATCTTCTCCCTCTCGCTTGGTTAACTTCATACACTAATAACGGGCATCAAACAAAGAGGAACGACCAACGAAAATTTCCCTTAATGTTCTTACTGTTTCATTGAAGGATAGCTCCCGACTATTTATCGGAAGGATGAAATTGCAGTATCATGTGTGTTCCGTGATGCGAGCTTTCCGAAGCAGTTGTCGAACACGCCAAGCACCGTCAAAATCGGATTTTATCACATAAATAAAGTCGTATATGAGTCGGACAAACAACGTGTACGGTGACAGCG
>LUCH01003737.1:18668-32603 GCA_013368495.1 Paragonimus heterotremus | reverse complement strand
ATCAGTAGTATATTACGATCGCTGAACTCCACTGCACAAGTTCAACACCGAACATACACTGATAAAAATCTTCTTATGCAAAAAACATTTATACACAATTTGCATGAATATAATTATTTTCTCGGACGTGGCAACAAGTGTTCTGTGCGCTTGACAAATTTCGGGAGTTTCAGCAATGTCCTTTTTGATGAACATCACAATTTGAATAACAGTTAATCGGTTGAACGGCACTGCTGTCACGTGATGTGCATCAACATACAAATCAGTTACTCTCACACATCTTTTAGTTGTGTGCGTGTGCACAGGAGTAACAGAGATCATATGATTCAACCAATTTTAATTCTACAGTCAATGAAAATTATAAGCAAAATCTTTAGTCACACGAAGATGTTGTAAGGCAAGTGTATTTACAGTTGTCTGTTTGGTGACACAGGTGCTCTCTATCTTGCACAATTCTCACATCTGATCGGCGGCAGAGGATGCACAATAAATAAGAAGAAATGTTGACCCAGAAGATTTGGAACTCTGACACCGCATCGATCTCTAGTTGTTTTGCGCGTTTAACCGTCCGCCTAAGTTATTTTTGTAGCTAGAAATGACCAATTTGCTTACTAGATCTATCAATTCAACAGGGCTATTTTTGTTCACGTCGGTACTTCATAGTGGTTTTCTGTAACCGAATGTAGCTGAATTCTCTGATTCTACGCAACTGCTAAACAATACAGGGATTTTCACAGAATCGAGTTTATGGTAAACTTAGACAAATTCATAACGAAATTTGATGACATTAGATGATAGCTTGTTATACTTGTTTGGACACAGTATTGCAATGGCAGGATATGTCACACATTTAGGTGACTGGTTAATATGACAGAATATCAACAATACTGGAATAAGTATGTGACACTACGTGGTCGCCACAGTCGACTGACAGCGACGAGAACAGGTTTATTCCGAAAATTACCAAACATGCTTCTGTAGTTATTCTCGAATGTCCGAATGTGCCGCAGTCAATGGATCCATACCATTTCCAGTTCTTCCTATTAGTCTTCTTTCAATACTTTTCAACCTTCTTGGTAACGTTTTCTTCCAGGATATTCCACGTTACTGTTGAGGTGAGCGGCTGCTCGAGCTACAATATCTTTTGGTCAGGATCATGGCTGCTATGATGATGAGCTGTAAGAGACCTGCAAGAAACGGTCTTTTACTGATCCAGTGACTGCTGGGTGTGTTCAAGGTTTTGCGACGAACGGAACTAACATTTTCGCCAAATTTAACAGGAACACAGTTGTCTAGATGCGTCTTAATTAAAGCCATATTTTTCCATACACAAACTTTTCATTAGTAATGGTTGGAAATATTTCCATAAGTACTTCTAAACACGTCAAACAAGTACTTGAATAGTCTAACATACATTGAATTTACAAAATTACCCAGATTTTAAGATATTTGCAATTTTCAGAAAAAACACTCGGCCAAAGAGTTAGTATGACCCGATGCAACAGTAATGTTATACTTTGACCTGAGTGAAGGGTGTTGCAGTTTTATTTTGACGGTTCAGTAGTTTGAGTAATGGAACTTAGCGGCCGTCGATTTCGCGAGCAAAACTTTTGAGGAACAAAAAGCCGTGCTTTTGATTCGGAGTACAGCAACAGTCTAGATCACAAACTGTGTTATCAACGTGGCATAGTTTCAGTAACACGGATTTCACAACTGATGTGTGATTCGTTCAACAGCCAGATCATGGATCAAATGCCATCAACTATGATTGGTCAAACAAACCATAATCCGATCGGTTAAACATTAGGTATAAACCTAACTAACTGTCTACAAATAACGCAATAATTGTGAACACATCAATCTACAAATATAGCAAAGTAAACAGGCTTCGAACACAGCTGGTCAAGAAATGATTCATTCATCTGGAGGCTTCATTGTCGTGCTTCAATTGTTATTTAACTGTGGCGTGTTAATGGAGTTTGCTCAAGGAGAATACGTCCAGGTCTCACGACCACAGGAAGAGAATTGCGAAACATACTGTAATTCGAAATGGTCAAACTGGAATCTAGATGACGTCATACTAAACAGAAACCTGCAGTCTGAAGAAACTTTTGACGACATTCAAAATTGTGCAAGCGCAACACAACTACTTTCGAGAACAATATTCTGCACTGAGCCATTATTAGAGAATTCAATTACTTGTGCCTCTACAAGTGTTCACATAAATAGGCGACGATGTACACAAAAGGTACTTGTTTCAGGTAGGGTATGCGTCGTGAATACGCACGGTTTTAAGGCTTACACGGTCAATGCTGCATTTGATATATCTTCAAAGTTCAACGAATTACCACAGCATTATACAACATTTAACGTGCAGTTTATTATTGATGAAAACGTTATCAAACGTGCAATGGGTGTGTCAGACGAAGTACATCAAGTCAACAGCAACTGGTTCTATACTCACTGGCGGATAATCTGTATTGTTCTCTTTGCATTCAGTTTGCTTTGCTTCAGTATTTCCCTTATACATTATGCATGGAAACATGGTTGGTTTAGAAAGTGTACGGACAAACCATCACTCTCACCGTGGAAGCCAGGCTCACCAAATCACCCAATTGTACTCCATGGTTCACCAACTTCTTCGGATTCAAAACCAGACGAAAAACCTCTCGGAAATACTCCCAGTCACTAGGATGCACTACAATAGGGTAACATGCTGACAATCACCGAGGTTTTGATAGGACAACTTGTGTTTCTTCTTTATTAATGACTCGTTTATCACACTGTCTATTTAAAAACTTTTAATAATTTAAAAATGCTTTTTTACAGCTGTTATGAAAATGGTCAAATTAATTTTGCGCTTCATATGGAAGGCTACAATACATCGTTTCGTTTTACTGTCTCTTTGCTATAAAAAAAAATGTACACCGCGATTTGAGCTCCGTTAAATTCACATCTAGCTAAAATGTTCATGGCAATTTCTGTTGATTTCTCTAGTGTAATTTATGACTTAGGTAATGAACAAATTAATGAAAACTGGGAAACATCTAGACAACTGTCCACAAAAACATTAAACATAGGATATATCTCGAAACGTCGTTCGTATTTAATGGCATTTGATACCCTTGTTACGTGAACGTCGATCTTGTGTTTTACTTCCGGAATATGGACGAAATTCTTGCCAAACCGGTCAGCAACCCCTTGGCAAACAAACCGAAAATCCACCAAGCCCTATTGGTTCAATCGCTTATTAACTCATTAATACAAAAGTGACTCCGACGAGTGGGATCGAACATATAAATAAAGTGCGGTTCGGCAAAATAGGTTATTCGAAGTACTCCAACTAATGAACCAGATCCATGACCAGGCTCATTTGGTCAAGGAGTGTGACCACACTTTGCTTTATCAAACAAAAGACTCATCAGTTTCACAGTGTAGTCATCCCTATTCAGAGGAACTATTCCGACTCCTTTATCTGGTCTAGATATTAAACTTGAGTGATCGTTTTTCAGTACAGGAAGCTGCACTAAAAGGGACTTTGTAAGTAACCCTTAGTTGAATTTCTAGGACCTGAGAATTTATAACAGGCATCAACGACAGTGGACTTGAAACCTCCAGAATTCAGCTCGAATGGCGGTTACAACTCCTAAAACTGATTATCAATCTTCAAACTAAATCTCAACTTCGAGTGGGGTAACAGAATTTTTGGCCGAGTGAAAAAATGCTAGTCAGCATCCTACTCAAAGTAAGAGAGAAAAAGTTATGAATATACCGATCTGGTTGGTCAGTGAATTGCATCCGTCGCTTCTTTGAATTGACTCTCGAGATTAAATTCGTCCGTTTTCTCTCGAATGACTCTTCTGTTATCTTCTACATGTAGCACTCGAAGGTGTTTTTAATTCTGACAATTTCTAAACAATACGGCGACGTGGTGCTTGATCGCGTTCAAATTCAGCTAACCGAGAAGTATACATTTCCTGATCATTTCGGTGACTCGCTGTTTGGCTGGATCCGGTTACGATTTAGGTGATCTCTAGTAGACTGAAGGGTATCCACTTTTATCAATATATTGAGGAAGAAACTCGACACAGTTATTCTTGTTACAACAAGTTTGGTGCTAAACTTCGAATACTGTTTGAATTGTTTAGCCGTCGAAGAATTCTTGGTATGTTTCAAAAACAAACCCCATAAAATCAAAGGCTCTCTCGGATAAATTCAAGACTTTCGCACTAGGACGGTAATATATCGATTCATATTGAGGCAACTCTCAAAATAAACAACTAACTATGATTTCCATGTAAAAAAAAGTATTACAATTCCTCAGAGAATGGGAATTTTCAGCACTTAGAAAGCAGCTATTACATGAATGGCCAATCCCAGTCGAATGATAGCATTACAGGAGGATAAATAAAGGACTCCACCGTACATGACGAACACAAGCATGTTAGAAACTGAATTAACTCAGCAGTCTGTAGTATGCAGGACCAATTGAATGACAATATTGTGAGATTCGGTCCAGCACTGTTCAATACTACTCATCCGGGTAGCCAAGTATTGGCAGTTATTCACAACAATGATGTCAGATATAAAAAATTAGTCGCTGCAAACCGTGATCACACCGAGTTCGAAGAGCGAGATTGACGTTGGTACTCGTAGCCCCTCAAAGACTGACCGAGTTTGCTTAGGCTTCTTCACAGGCCATAGACCTTGCGGTCGTATGGAGCAAACGCACATGGTGTGTGATCCAACACGATTAAATAAGGTGAGCAAGCCTGTATGATGAACTGAAATTATCCTGACAAAGAACTGTATGTTAACTTCGACTATCATAATAATTCTGGCCTTTGGTCCGCAGAAAGCCGCAGCAAAGCTGATTAATATAAATGGAAACCCCTGAAAGTGTGATCTTAATAGAGTGGCCATCGACTAGGGGATGTAGAGCGGGCCGGTTCGTGAAGACCAAAACAGATAGACGAACGAAGAGCTCGCCCATCTGCGTTACGTGAACTTCTTCCTTGTTCGACAGTACCACACCTTAAACACACAATGATAAGTTAATGTACCTAATAACAGGGCCAGACCAATCAAATTTGACCGCCCTCCTCAGAAATGGGCATGAACTGAAGAGCGGTCTATCCTTTCGTGAGTTTTGTTCAGATGAAGGTGATGGTGGGTAAACTCGGAATCGCCAGTCCTCGAAGCGAACTGCGGTGTGTATTTAACTGGTTGGCTTGTTTATAGGACGACAGTGTCACCACCGAACAAACTCATGAATCGTACAGTCCATATCTTTGAGTGTGTTGCGGTGGATTCGGCCCAGAAGTAGCGAGTGCAACCTTTTGTAATCACTTGCTGTCCCGAGTAGTATACACGCACATGCGGTTCCAGAGATCCTTTGATAATTTAATTCAGTGTCGTACTAAGTTGCGGTTGGTAATTTGTGAAAGATTCACCCTTTCACATAGACAGGGTACCTGAATAGGTGACCATGTCAGAGGCCAAACTGACTAGGTCTTTTGACAAAAGCTGTCTTGTTACTCTTTTGGTCGCCACAAATAACCATGAGCTTCATCTTCCAGGAGATGGTTTCAGTCCAATTGGCTCCTGAGAACTGGCTGTAGCTGAAAATTTTTCTGAAAAGCCCGTCAAGTACTCCTCCAGAGGGGTCAGATCATCAGTGTATGCACAACCGCTGACCACAACGTCCTGGAAATGATGCTCGAGCTTCGGTCACGATAGAGCTAACGCCTCATCCGTTGCCATGACGAAAAGTGTGCTGAAAATGGAGGATGGAACCTCCGAACATGGCGGACGCTTTATGATGAGTCAGTAGTGTAATGTGCCAGAGATGGAGGAGTACCAAAGGCCAAGACTGATTTGATGATCGAGTCTATTTGGAGTGGAAGTGAAAGCCCTTCTCACATCGATAAATGCTAAAGAGAGAAAACGTGAGCATGCGTCCCAAGGCAGTATATAAGGCTAACTGGAAGCAACCGTGGTGTAAAAATGCGAACTAAAGAACAAGTATTCGCTCCTAAGATTAACTGGCGTCCTGTGGAAACAAAACACTAACACTGAGAACAGTATAGATGGATTGGATAACTTTAAGACAAGAGAAGGTTGAAATATCCGACCACTGCATCAACTGTCATGCGCTTCTAACGTCTGGGTAATAACTTGTATAAACCTGAAGCGATGTTTCCCACGCACTCTGGAGTGTGATACACGTCTTCACTAATGATCGAACCGACCAGGAACCATTACGGGGTAAAACCGTGCGAAGTGGTTGCTTACGAATGTTCGACTCAACCGATAATACCTTGGACTGGAATTTGTTGAAGTATTCTGGAGGTAGCGGTTCCCTCCTTGGCCTTCTCTCATGTTCTAAAGAAAAAATGAGAGATCTATAACATTTTACTGTCCATGGTACACTGTTTGAATAGTATAACGATGTCCTCCATATCCGAAGATTCGTTGTGTAGGCTCTCGTCGCAAAAAGAACACGTTGCCGAACGACCACTCGCCAGGTGTATAGAAACGATAGAGGAGCATGCATTTCTAATGGTGATTTCGCATGAGTCACGATTAATATTCCTGTATGGAGATCACGGGTGACTACTAACAGTTCATCACAGCTTATAGAGGCCTCACTTTTAGACTCGAATTGGACTGTCGCAGGTTGACTAGAATGGGCACACCAGTCAGAAGGTTCAGTCAACACCACGGTTGGCTGTGGGGTGATTTGGCAGTAAGAACGAAGTATTTCTATCAGTTCAGTGTACAAAAAGGCGCCTAAATACTCTCCGCCAAATGGCCTTGGAAATGTGGCTTAAGCTGGTGATGCGGTTTACGTCAAGTGGGACTCGACGAAGTTAATCATTCAGTAACCGAGAAAAAAACTGACTCCTTCTTAGACCAATTAAATATCGTGGGTTTCGTGCAGTTGAGTTTGTTTTAGTTGAGGATGCGTACTCTTTCTGTCTTGGTTACAACCACTTCTGGTCAGAAACTTACGTTTGCAGTCGGCGTAGACAAAAAAATGTGAGTCTGAGGGTCTCATCATTGATCAACTGCGTCCTTGCGTTGGGCTAGTCGAATATGCGTTGAAAAACCAGCTTTAGATTTGCAAATCTGGACACACTCTTTACAAACGTACTTCGCTGGCCTCTCCTGTTTACTATTGAATGCCAGTGTGCGCAAAATGACTGTAGTTACGTTCACATGATCGTTCGTAACCAGTACATTAAAACAAGCCAGAGTGGTTGATTCTGTGTGTGGTTGCAGAACACAGCCAGCCATGGTCTACGTCGATACTACCGTCTCGATACCAAGCGGATAGGGCTTAGCGCGTCGATAATTTATGTTTTATATTAAGGGGTAATTTATACAACTTCATTCGAAGAAAAGGTAGGCAGTGATACCGGAAATTAAACAACAAAAATGTGTGTAAAAGAGAAATTCAAAGCAAACTGTCTGTCAAATATAGGGCGTTGCACAGTTAACAACACTGAACAGTTGACAAGTGCCTCCACAAGAATAGCAAACGTTAATAATTTCATTCATCAAATGAAAGTTACTTGTGTGAAGTGTTAACAAAGGGAAAAAGGAACAAAAGCGGAAGAGACTTTTAAAATCAAATGCTCTACAGGGCAAAAGGGTGCTATCACAGTCAAAGCTGACGCATCGGAAGAGGGAAATATCTTTCATATTGAGACAACTGTCAGAAGGTAGTGAAAATCAACGCCAGGTTCCCCCCATAAGCGTGTCGTAGGTTTTCAGGGAATCTACAAAGTCAATAGGCATGAATCAATGATTGCATAGGAGGACAGTTCCAGTCAAAGGATCGAATAGCAAGAAGAAGGATAAATACCACGAAAAGTAACGATCACAAGTGACTGAGAAGTAGGGTCCACATCAAAGACCATAGTATGGAGGGCCGATTGAATGGCGGCATTATGAAAGTCGGTCCCGTACTTCGCAACCTCGTCCATCCAGGCGAATTAGCTTCAGCAGTCGTCCAACTTATTGACGTCCAGTACCACAGTATAACCATCACGAACTTCCATAAAGTAGTGTTTAATGAGTGAATTCATCCCTAAAACTGGTAGCATTTCGAAGGTTGCGTATCCCATACTGCGAGACCTTTGCGCCAGGTCTTTGTGCCAAATACAAAACACATCGTGGGGGATCCAGTACGATTGGTGGATGTGAGCAAGACTTTCTGGTAGAACGTAGTTATGACGCCAGAGAACTGAGTGGTCACTTCGGATACCCCCAAGAATTCTAGACCCTGTCGGAGCTGGATGTCACGAATAAGGATTCTGGGGAAGGTGCGATCTGGACATAACAGCAAACGTTCGGAGAATGGACAGCGAGATACTTACTGAAGACCACGGCCACCTAGCGTATGACAGAGCTTATCCATGCACGCCGCGTGGGTTCCCTCCTTGTTCGTCACCACTATACTCTGAACGCGTACCGGGACGTTCATCTCCTTCAAGATAGAGCCAAGCGAACTATCTTTGACCACATTCCGGAGAACTGGACATTGACTGGACAGAAGTCTCTCCACTCGAGATTTGCGCGAGATGGGAACAGTGGTGGACAAACTCAGGATACCCAGACCACCTAAACGAATTGTGGTGTAGATGTACGTGATTGGTGTGTCTTTAGGAAGGCGGAGACACTGCCGAACAAACTGGCGAATAGTACAGTCCAACGTTTTGAGCGTGTTACAGTGGACTCTGTTCAACACTGAGTAAATCATCTTCGGGATCGAATGTTGTCTCAGGATTTCAAGGCGTTGATGTGGTTTTAAGGGCGCTTTGGTGGTTTCATCCAGCATTGTACAAGGCTGCAATCGGTGACTGGTTAATGCTTTACATTTCCAGGTGAATGGGATACCAAGAGAGGTCGCCGTATCAGAGACGCTTGATGGATGGATAATATCTAGGCCAAAATTGATAAACTGATCAGCTGTAGCTGTTGCGATGTGCTTATGGTGATCATGAGTCTTCCGCATGTTGATCTTCAGTCCGGATAGCTTTCAGAGCACTAGGGGCACCCGTGAGCTTGTCGGAGAAACACGTCGGATCCTCGGCCAGGAGGATCAGATCGTCAGCGTGGGCGAAATCGCTGACCAGTGTACTGTGGAACTGGTGGACAAGCTCCAGTAGAGATAGAGCTAACACGTAATCCACTGCTACAATTAATAGCAGTGGCGACAGTAGGTCACCATGGCGAACATCATGCTGAGATCGGAGAACGGAGCTCTTGATCGTGGCGGAGGTGTTTCGATAGAAGTCAGCGATGTAGTGTGTTAGAGATGGAGGGGTACCGAAAGCTTGGGCCGATCTGATAATCCAGTCCTGTGGGATAGAATCGAACGCTTTGTACACGCAAATAAAGGCCGCACACAAGCTGAGAAACATGGTACATGAGTTATAAAACAGTGTATGTAGTGGTGAGGTCGTCTCGGAGAAACCGTCACGATGTACTAATGCGAACTGAAGATTCGGTAATTGCAAGTGCACATGCCAACGATCAGCCAATATCTTTTGGAAACAACGTGCCAATGTTAAAGATATGGCGATAGGTCTGAGTTCGGCGCGAGATGAAGGCTTGTTTACTTTCGGAACAAGCGTGATGCGGGAGCGGTACTGATGGATTTAGCAACCTTCAGATAGCAGGAAGGGGTTTAAATATCCAACAAAGACACCAATTTTTATACAGTTCAAATATTTGGGCAACAATTTATCCAAAACTGAGACGGTGTTTTCCATGCTTTAGTGATCGAGTCGACCAGAGACTAGTTCGCAGTAGGATCGTAAGTGATGGTCGCTCGTCAGTGTGCGGATGAGCTGATAATACCTCAGGCTAGTATTCGTTGGAATTATTCGGAGGTCCATGGCTCGTCTTGCTGGCAGTTATCCAGTTTTCAGAAGAAAAACTGCAAAAGCACCTTGTTTCTTGCGCTAGTGGTAGAGACTTTGAATTGTTGCATAGTTAGCTTCCCGCATAGACTTCGTGGTCGTGTAGGTTCCTGCAGCGACACGAGCATGTCGTCAAGTGACCCGCCGCTACAGGTACAGAAAGGTTTGAGTGGCTTGCATGTTCAGCGATGATTTCGAAAGGGCCTGCTTGAAAACCGCGAATACCTCTTGGCAATTTGCCGCTGTGTAAGAATGCCAAGCTGTAGGACTCCAGTTGGGTTAATGCTGTTTGGACCAACCGAGAATACTGCACTTAGTGTTCAGTTGATTAGGATTCCACATCCTAAGTCATGTTTGTTTGTGGTATACTGGTTGAACTGGTGGTGGAGCAGTATTTTTCCGCCAATTCATAGCATATAGACGCGTCCTGATATTTTCTAGATTACGACTAGGAACCGCTGATGAAGTTCGCGTTCAATGGGGCACGATGGAGCCAGTTCATTGACACATCTGACAAGAGAAGTTTATCCTTACTCAGATCAATTTGATCTGGCGGTTTACATGCACCTGAGCTTCTTGCGGTTGTGTTCGGCGGGATGCGTCTGCCTCCTGTGCTGATTGAAACCGGTTTTGGTCGGAAAGCTGTGTTTACAGCTGGCACCGTCAAATATTGTGACAGGCTGGGAGTCCACTTCCTGCTCTGGACGATTCCTGCGTCGATGCATACGAGTATGCGCCGATAAGCCAGCGTTCGATTTACATATCTGGCTACATTCTGGGTAGAGATTCTTCGATCGCATATCCTATGTAGTGGTAGATGCTTGCAGGCAAGTACTCGCGGTCACTTCCCTGTCTTAATCGAATGTAACAAGTACATTAAAATCAGGTACAGTGATTGGTCCTATCTGGAGTTGCTAAACGCTTAGCCAGTCAACGTTTGCATCGAGACCGCCCAGTCAGCACTAGGAGAAGGTGGTTCAACGAACCGACACTACTACCACTACCACTGCAACACTGTTTTAAATTGTAAGGTATGCCAATTGTTTCTAATCTAAAGCTTTCTTGCTGGCTTCCGTAATTTGTGTCTGCGGTCTGGTACACCTCGGGACCATTCGGTTAAGGCGATAGAATATTTCGTTTTGCATTGGATGATCTGACTGTTCAGTAGGTAGCCAGTATGAGAGGCATCTTCATCACCCTTGCAGGTTTTGCATCGATGATATCCGATGATTCTGGTAATATACTATTAGGATTAGGTGTTCCTGTATTCGGTTATCTTAATGCAAATCAGTGAAAATACCGGGGACGACCTAAAGACGCATTCCTTTGAACTGATCATGCGGCAGCTTGAACTTGAAGAGCAACACCATCGATCTGTATCCTAGGGGCACTTACATTATTTATATGCACAAATACGTATACGACAAGAACTTCCAGAACAGAAATTGATGGTGATTCTCTTCAAGGATCGTTGTTTCGATTCATTATTGTACAGGCTGATGATGAGTCGAAACAGCTATCATCCACCTGGTTGGGATCACCTGTTTAAAAAACCTCCTTTCAGCTATTCGTAGGCTGTAGTGAATGTTTGCTCGTCTACATGTCAACCACGGAAGGAAGACTGATTTCAGCCTATGAGAAAATGGAACGCAATAGTCTGATTACAATGTAAAGTTTACAATAAGAATGCCCAGTCACCTATCCACTTGTCACTCTTAAGACTACACACCGCCTCAACCATTTCGGATCCTTAAACCATCCAGTGTCTAGCTGTTGTGTTTGGTCGGTAGCACTGATGACTCAGTAGATGAGAAATTGTTCAGCAACCATCATTCAGTCGATCGATACCATGTAGAGAACAACAACATCATTATCATCTACTTGGTAATCAGCAATAATAGCAACAAGTTTCTGTATCCAGGACTGATGAGAGGACATTATACCAAGTAGAGTTCTACCCCAACGATTTGTACTTCAAGTGCCCACTTGGAAACTCACTTACTCCGCAAGCGCCCTGAGGACAAAGGCTTCATCTCTGTACCAATGCTATGATTATCACTTTTCTTGATTTCCCCACTTTCCGCATTCAGTACCTTCCATAATACTGCTCGTTAACCTTCATGGATGGACAGTATACAATCAGACGGCGCAATATCAGTAAACTGCATCACATCCAAGAAAAGTGCTTTACCTACAACACTGATAAGATCAAAACTTACGTCGCCAGTTAGTTCCAAGGTACCCGATGTAGAATAAGGTCACTCTGTCCCACTCTACTTTGTGACCAAGTGGCATAGTAAATTCGAGGTGGATTACAACGGTAAACAAGTGGACATATGTGTCGTGCACTTACGATAATCGGCTAGGAAGCATTATTTTTGTGAAGTTCGTACAGAGTTGTGAAGTTTCATAGAATTTCGGGGATTTAAGTTATCTGAAACTGAACACCATCCATACTTGTTTGCAGCCTTCGCTGAACAGTACTCACAAAAGTTTTTAGATAAGCGTCTGAACATGACCATTCGGTTATTGTGATGTTCCTGGTACTATGATTAGCCTGCTGATCTTACAAGCATGAGAGTCAGAGTGTAAATTTCGGTCCGGACGAGAATATGCACCACTGGCATGCTCTAATAGGAGCGAAACCTTAGTCTAGTGATTTCGTTCGAAATGGGCTGGCCGAAAGACCTGCGAAGGCTGCGATCGAGTTTGGGTGGTGTTCATTGTTAAATTATTTGCAAGAGTTGTCAACTGTTTATTTGATTTTTATTAAAGTTGATCAGAATCTAAGTAGTTCACTTTCCAAAGATGACCTAAGATAAGTCCGGGTGAATAGACAGAGAGATGAAAACGAAAAAGAAAGGCATGAAAGCGACAAACATTAGAGGATTGTGTGTGCATGAAACATAACAAGATCCAACGCAGTTTAAACACCTTGTCAACATAACGCTGAAAGAAGGCGAATAAAAGGATTTTTTAATAACTACATAGGGACTAAGTTGTAACTTATCAGATCGTAAATTCCAATCATTAACGCCTCGTCTTTTATGACCTTCTTGAATGTGATGGCTGTCAGTCATGTGCAGAACACCCCTCTCGTCAAGGATTTTGGTCACCGAATAATTTGCGATACCACAAAGTTCAAGTTGAACAACACCTGATGCATTCCAAAGAATTTGTCTGTGTGTACCCGTGTGCAACAGAGAATGCCTCATATTTGACAAAATTAATGACACGTAATCAATAGCAAGATTCCTAGTAAGATCTTTTGTTACACAAACGTGGCCAACTAGACAGTTTGAAGGTAGCTATTTGCCTCACTACACAGACGTACACTCAAATATCGACGCCATCATCTTTAGTGTCTGAGGGCGCATAAAAGAAAAAAAAGTATAGTACTGATAAATCATTGTTGGTTCTGTAGACTGTAAGTTCTTTCGCATAGTATAAACCGTTTTTTTTGACTGTATGCACCCACCTGCGTGATAGGCCGTCTGAGTAGGATGGAATTTGACAAGCTGGTTATCGGTGTGAAGCGACTAACTTCAGATTATCACGTAACATTCATATTGTCGTACTAGATTACATGCCAACTGAAGCTTTTTCGTACCTGATAAACGACGTACTGACCGTTTACGGATTGCGGATAGTATCTGACGAATAAGTCTTTATCTACAACGGTCAGAATGAAACTTATATTGTTGATTATTCAGGATGTAAAATGGACCGGAAACCCAACCTCGAACCTGAGTCATAGATTAGATCTCGACAAAGAAGTGTTTCTAATCTTAAATAAATATTCAATGGTTCGTAAAATAGTAGTACAAAACCTAAAATCGACTTCAACGTCAATATCAACTACTTTGTCGACGGAATTAGGTGTTTGTATATCGAATTCATTGGGACGATTTATAACGTCATTTGACGAACGTGATGTATTCTCTCCAGCTGTGAGATGCTACCAATTATATATATATATATATATATATATATATATATATAA